>CAUYLG010054981.1:0-61528 GCA_963573385.1 Cacajao melanocephalus
TTTCCTTCCTTCCTTCCTTCCTTCCTTCCTTCCTTCCTTCCTTCCTTCCTTCCTTCCTCCCTCCCTTCCTCCCTTCCTTCCTTCCTTCCTTCCTCCATTTTTCTTTCTCTTTCTCAGAATCTCACTCTTGTGGCCTAGACTGGAGTGCAGTGATGTGATCTTGGCCCACTGCAACCTCCACCTCCTGACCTCCCAGGTTCAAGCGATTCTCGTGCCTCAACCTCCCAGGTAGCTGGGACTATAGGCATGTGCCACCATGCCTGGATAATTTTCTTTCTTTTTTTTTTTTTTGTTTCATATTTTGTTTTTGTTCTTCGCTAGGCTAATTTTTGTATAGACAGGGTTTTGCTACGTTGGCCAGGCCGGTCTCAAACTTGCCTCAAGTATATATCACCTAATTTCAGTTGTTTTTCACCCTTTTCCAAACCTTTGTACCTTTTTGACTACTCATCTTTAAATATGCTTTTTTTAAAACGTCTTTCAAATATGGTGCCCAAAAGTAAAATACTATCGAATTTACTGCATATTTTTCTTCTTTAGCTCTGGGAACACAAGTTACGTTAAAACAGTCTAATAATGCTTCATTTTAGGGGAGGGAAAGAGGGAGTTATTATATCACATTTAGCATTTAGGCTAGCATTATACTGAGCACCTGTTTGGATTTACAACTAAAACTCAATTTACACACACTTATGTGAGGTCAGTTTTCCTTTCCTCTAAAACAGAGAAGGAAAGAGAGAGTGTGTGTGTTAAAATAAATGCCAGCTTAATGTCCCTATTCCATTTCTTCTTTTTAGTTGAAGGCTGGATTTCAGCCTGTCAAGACTTTCTTTTGAATTTTGATTCTGTCACCTAACAGGGTCTGATATAATTAAATTTGAGAAGTATACATTCTATTTCTTAATTCTGAGTCTTTAAAGCAATGTTGATTAAACTGAAAGAGCCAAGAATAGCACCTGGTAGGCTGCCGTTGGAAACGTCTTTACAGATTTATTCCAATTCATTAATCAGTTTTCTTTGCCTAAGAATTAAACACTTGGCTGGCCATAGTTTATTTTCATTGTTACAAATAATACCGCTAAGGATTGCCAGATACCCTTCTGACGTCCTAATACATGATATCTCTCACCATCATCCTTTCAGCTAGTAACCTTTTCAGTAAAATTAAATGACACCTTCTTCCAGAACGTATTCTTAGTGAACCTATGATTCCCAGTGATTAATTGTCTCTGTTCCTAGGTCTTCATAAATTCTTTAATAATATGATGCAGAATTCTACCTCTACTCACCATCACTTTGTTGGTTATTAGTTTGTAGGTCTCTTGAAATTTTATAGATACAAAGACAATATAATTCCAGGATTATATTGGAATTATCACTGAATATTTACATGAACCTAGAAATTTGAACTAATTAAAAAAAATGTTCTCTGTCTTGGGCTGCAAGACACTTACAGAAAGATTTAGAGTAAAACCAGCATTTGAGTTGAGAAAGGAAACAGGAACAAACACTAATATCCCTTTAAATATATGTTTTGAAGTCAGATGTGGTGGCTTATGCCTGTAACCCCAGCACTTGGGAGGCCCAGGCGAGCAGATCACTTGAGGTCAGAAGTTCAAGAGCAGCCTGGCTAACATGGTGAAACCTTGTCTCTACTAAAAAAATACAAAAAATTAGCCAGGCATGGTGGTGTGTGCCTGTAGTCCCAGCTACTCGGGAGGCTGAGGCAGGAGAATCACTTGAACCCAGGAGGCGGAGGTTGCAGTGAGATTAAGCCACTGCACTCCAGCCTGGGCAACAGAGTGATACTCTGTCTCAAAACATATGTATGTTTTGAGTTATATTTGTTATCTCATTTATTGATCAAAATATCTTTACAATGTAAATATTGTTACCCATACATTTACTGATTATATTTGGGCCTAGGGAGATTAAATAATTTACTCAAAAATCTGAAGATTTGAAGAGTCTTTGTCACCACTACCAACTCTCCAAATAGTGAATCTTCATGTTTTCTGTTCATTTTATGGCTTCAAACATTGCCAAAAATCAATTAGAATCCCATTCTTTTTTGCCTTTACATTTTCCTTCAGCTCCAGTTTATGTTCTGGGCTCTTGTCTTCCTCGTGGTATTCTCGTGAGTTTGTGCTAGTGTTTTATGTTCATCCTTGGCTTCATTCCATATCATGAACATATTCTTTTAACCTTTGGTTTTATTTTATTTATTTATTTATTTATTTATTTGCGATGGAGTTTTGCTCTCGGCTCCCAGTCTGGAGTGCAGTGGCAGAATCTCGGCTCACTGCAACCTCTGTTTTTTGGCTTCAAGTGATTCTCCTGCCTCAGCTTCCCGAGTAGCTGGGATTACAGGTGCCCACCATCACACCTAGCTAATTTTTGTATTTTTAGTATAGACGGTTTTGCCATATTAGCCAGGCTGGTCTCGAACTCCTGACCTCAGGCCATCTGCCTACCTTGGCCTCCTAAAGTGCTGAGATTACAAGTGTGAGCCACTGAGCGCTGCCGGGCTTATTGATTTATTACCTTAAGTACTTGCTTCACAAAATGGGTCACACACATCCACCCACCCTCCACTTGCTTACTTAATAACAGCATTCATTGTTTTTATTTAAAATTTTGAAGAGAGTAACATATCCTTCTTTATGGTATAGTTTCTTCTAGTTTTTTCATCCAAATCAAACATGTTACTTAACTGATTAAAAACACATGTCCCAAAATATCTCTCTGCTCCCGTTTCATCATCTGTACTGGTCTTACATTAAATTTTTTCTTCTGGAGTTCTCTTTTTAAAAAAAGAAATGTAAATAGCAGTGTAGTTTTTTTAGTTGTTAATACTATAAACCCTGCTGTCATCCTGATCTCTGTCTTTCATAATATTTTAATTCATTAGTAAATCCTAGTGGATCTATCTTCAGATGTATTCAGAATCACTTCCTTTCTCATCACCTTCAACTTCACCTTCTTGTTCTAGCACCGCTACATGTCTGTTCTGATGTTTGCAAAAACTATTGGCTTTGCCTTTGCTATCTACAGTCCGTTCTCAAAACAACAGCTAGAGTTACCACATCAAATAAGTCCCATCGCGTAATTTCTATACTCAGAACTCTTGAATGGCTTCCTGTCTCACTAAAATAAAATCTTATAGTAGCTTACAAGACAAGACCCTATATCAAAGTCCCCCTCCCATCTTTCTGACTTTCTACTTCATGTGTCTTTGCTCATTTCTGTCTAGCAACGCTGGTCTTGTAATCTTGCCTGCGTGTTCCCAAGGTAGCTCTTCCCTTTGCCTGTAATGTTGTTCCTTGGGTACAAGCATGGCTCTCTCCTTCACCTGTTTGAGGCGTTCTCTAACTATTTAAAAACTATACCCCTCTTGCCCCAGTACTCTCAATTTCACTTTTTTGCTTTTTTTCCCTTATAGTACTTATCTGATGTACCATTTATGTTTTTTTTGTTGTCGTGTGCCTCCTCTCAGTAGAATATAGGCTCCATAAAAGCAGAGATTCTTATTTATTTTGTTCATAGCTGTGTGCCCAAGACTTAGAACACTGTGCCTGATACATAGTACTTGGTCAGTGTTTGAGTGAATGCATGCATTCTGTACATTCAGCTCTTAATCCTGTGTTTTAACTTAATATATATGTTTATATTAATAACCATACATTTTAATGGTTGCATAATATTTCATCATGTAGACATAAATATTTTCTTTGTTTAGATTCTCACTTTTACACTGTTATAAATAATGTTTTGCTGAACATTTTGGTGAATGAGATTCTCTTTTCTGAGAAACACAATGCATGCACAGGCATATAATTATTTTCATAGAATGAGTTACTTCAATAGAATTACTTTGTTGAAAACTATAAATATTCTTAAATATTTAAAGCCAAAAGGTTTATACCAGTTTATAAATGGTGCCTAGATAACTCTAACAGAAACATCATACAGTCCTCAACATTACATATGGGCATTTCTCCTGCATTATGTCTGTTTGTTCATAAAGCAAATCGGATACAAGGGACCAACATTTACACTGAGAACCAGCTAAGGTAGGGTGCTTGCACATATATTACAGTCACATTGTTTTAGTGGTTTTGTGCTTTATCTTAGATGATTTTCAGAATATATAAAACATTACATTAATGATAATGCTAATCATGAATTGGAAAAGAAAGGCCAATACTCTTAAGCAAATGGTAGGTGTAATTAAGAGCCATATTTGCTGAGTGATGTTTAGATATTATAGCTGTATACTCATAGCCATAAATAACTTTTCAGTATTAACTGTTCGCCTGAAAATAACTGTCATTGTGAGTCTAAAAGCCTAATTTTCCAACCTCATGTTTCTCATTGAAGCAATTGTTTCAATAACGTTTTTTAAATTGTGAAGTTTGTTAAGAGTAAAACTGCCACAGTAGCAAAACAGTCTATATTCTTTTTTAACTGTCCACTTTGGTATTAAATTCAAAAATGGAATCTCAACATTTCAACTACATATTTTAACATACTTTCAAGGTAATTTGTACTCATCCTTTAAGTGTTACTTTAAATATCACTTGTGGATGCATGCCTTTCTTGATCTTTCCCAAAGTGATCAAACTGGTTGGAAGAATAATGAAGGAAGGTAAACAAAGGGATGGATATTTCTCCATATATTTCATTAATGATTGGATTGATGAATTAATTTTTCATATACTGGATGTGATATCCATATCTCTTGCCCATGTATTAATTTGTGTGAACTGTATATAAAAAATTAATAATGCTGTGCCTATCATATTTGTGTGTAATGAATTATTTCAGTATACCAAATGGAGATCTGTAATAGTGCTACATACACAGTTTTAGACCTAATGATAGAAGAACATCTAAAGATGAAGGAGTTTACCCTTCCCACTGCATAGGATGAATGTTCAATTGGTAAGGACAAGTGAACGCAGAAGGAAGTTTTAAGTTTTCAGTATCTTTATTTTATATCTTTTCTCTGTATTTGAATGGCTTGAGCTGAGGCTGGATAACTGCTAGTCAAGTATCTAAAATTTCTGTATTTAGACCGAAAGTTACACTTATAAAATGCTTTGGTAAAATCTTGCAAAATACTGGCTTTTTCATCTTATTTCGTTGGGGATCTCTTTTACTGTAGATGTTAGGTTAGATCACACAGAAATGCGTAGAGCTTTTTTCTACACATTTTGTTTATAAGTTTCAAGCCTTAAATATATTCCTTAGAACACTTACTTACCTGAAAGTGTGGAGATGCTGATGAATTGTCTTAATAGTTATTACAAAAAAAGAAAAAACTCACACATTATGGGTACTTATTTGCCAGTTTACAGTGTTAAAGTAACCATGTAGCAGTGAATCTGTTTGTGAAATGCATGCATATGTATGTCATATGTTTTCTTAATTCTTTTTTTTTTTTTTTTTTTTTTTGAAAGGATATCACTCTGTCGCCCAGGCTGGAGTTAGCAGTGCACGATCTTGGCTCACTGCAACCTCCACATCCCTGGTTCAAGCAATTCCCCTGCCTCAGCCTCCTGGAATCCTAGCTGGGATTACAGGCATACGCCACCATACCCGGCTAATTTTTTTTGTATTTTTAGTAGAGACAGGGTTTCACCGTGTTGGCCAGACTGATCCCAGACTCCGGACCTCAGGCAATTTGCCTGCCTCGGCCTCCCAAAGTGCTGGGATTACAGGCGTGAGCCACCACGCCCGGCCCCCTAATTCTTTAAGAGTATAAAATAATGCAGTTTTCCACGCGTGTATTTGCTAATCACTGTTGTGATAAATGAAATACAACTCCTGGGAAGTATTGTTTCTCTCTTCAGGAAATTTTCCTTTTTAGTGGTTAGTGGGGGTTACCGGTTGATCATTATTTATAAGTATTTATGTTGCAATTGAAATTACTAGGGTAATAGATTAGACAATCAATAATAAAGTTAAAATGGGTGGGATTAAAAAGAAGAAGAAATTTCCTTCCTTAAATTTTATGAAGAATAGTAACTTTTCAAAAATTGAATTCCTCTATTTTGGAAATTTTCTGTATTCAGTTACATAGCTATGTTTCTTTTTTTCCTCTATTAACATACATTGATTATAAATAGATGCACTTGCCTTTATACATTTGCATGTTTGAAAAATCAGTCTTTTAAATACAGATTTAAGCCTTGGACTAACGCAATTCCAGGTACTTGAGGTTCTTAGAATTTTTAGGGCCTTTTGTATCGCCAGTAGTGAATAATTCAGTGACTAAAATCTCTAATAAATCATTAGTCAAATTAGCATTACCTTTTAGAGTTGAACGTAAAAGTTAATGATCAGCCTATTCATGACAACATAGAAGACCACCAGTTCCTATTTTTTGTGCTCATCCCTATTTAAACATTCTGCTGCTTCTTTTTCAAGTCTCCTCAATCATGTCTAGTTTGAGAGGCAGAGGAAAAGTATTTAATATAATATCTGTAAAGGAAATACATGAGATGGCAGGGTCATTTTTTTAGGCTGTGATATCTAAAAACTTAACGCTTAGAGCAAGCAGCACATTTTTGTCTTTCCTAAAGTATGCATTATGGAGATGTATTAATAACTTAAAATGTGGTTGTACCCGAGTTAGGACTTCACTGATACTTGTTTCTTTCTTGATTTTTCTTTATGAAAGGAGCAGACACTTTTGAAATAGATTGTAGCCATGGGGAATTTCGTGTCCTTGGTTGTTCAACACACGTACACCTGCTGTATTATTTGGCCATAAACCAAAAAAAAAAAAAAAGAAAAAAGTTGTAGCTGATATGGAAAAAAATGGGACATTCTGTTACATTTTGAATATGTTTTCAAAGAGTTGCTGGAAGGTAAGCCTTGACTCAATGATGTAATGTGTGGAGTCAAACGGAGTATTTGCTGTGCTGGAGAAAACTAATGGAAACATTCACTTGGGGTAAGACAAATGGTATTAAATGAGAAAACACACCATGAATTGCAAATGGAGCTGAGTTAATTTGTTGCTACAGTAGTGTTGCCCTACTGTTAAATGAAGGCTGTGTAATTATCTTGCTGGCAGAGATAATGTCAAAACCTCATTTCTCCTTACATGCCTCGTTTTTACATGAGGGCTAATTGAGCTGCAAGGTGACAACTGATTATATATGGCTATCATCCGGTCCTCTTGCTCAATTTGCAAATAACGTTACCCTTTTTTTAAGTGATGATTTTTATCGGACTTCAAGTAAGGTATTAAAGAAACTTTTTGAACTCTTTGAGTAATTCACAACATTCTTTTCTGTCTGCAGATTATTCTGGAATAAATTATCCTTCCTTTTTACATATACTTCTTTTTTTTTTTTTTGAGACGGAGTTTCACTCTTGTTGCCCAGGCTGGAGTGCAGTGGTGCCATCTCGGCTCACAGCAACCTCTGCCTCCTGGGTTCAAGCGATTCTCCTGCCTCAGCCTCCTGAGTAGCTGGGATTACAGGCATGCACCACCACACCCAGCTAATTTTGTATTTTTAGTAAAGATGGGGTTTCTCCATGTTGGTCAGACTGGTCTCGAACTCCTGACCTCAGGTGATCTGCCCACATCGGCCTCTAAAGTGCTGGGATTACAGGTGTGAGTCACCACCACAGCCTACACATAATTCTTCAAAACTTTCTCTTCATTCTTCTGACATGTCTATAAACTGTAGAGATAGCAATATTTATTTTCTTTTTGCTTGTAGACCATTATAGTTATATTGAGTCAAAAATTCTTTCTCTTTTTTAATTTCTGGAAGTTTAAGCTTTTTTAGCTATTGAAAATAGGATGTCAGAAGTTCAAATAATAGAAAAATGTACTTTGTTTATCAGTGTCAAATTCTTATTTAGATTTATTTCTTGTGTCTACATAGGACTGAACTCATTAACCTGTAGGTCTTTTCTGTCTCACTATCATGGTAGGTCTTAGCAGAATAAAAGATGTTTACCATGGAAGCAGTCTTATTAATTTTGGCTCAGTCCACGAGGAGGCAGCATTTTATAGAGTACAATTTTTGCTTTATTTGAAGTTTGAAGGGTTGAACAGTATAACTTTTTTGTGGTTTTTAATGTTCCTGAATATATACTAGATGCAATTCATTACTTCAAGGGAAAGACCTAATAGTGGCTGTATAACTGCAAGATAAATTGTTGCTCCGTTGGAGAATCTCCTGGCTTAATGCAACTTCTGCAAAGGAATTCAAGCTAGGATGTTAAGCTAGGGTAGTAGGAAGGGATATTACCTTTACTTGTGGGATAGTCTGAATTTGAGAATAAATATCAAACAAGTGGGTACTTTGGAATCCAAGTGTAGTTTGGAGTCAGTAGAAATCCCATAGCAACTTGCCCAAAGTCATTAACAACAGCAATAACAAGAAAAGTTTATTCATAGAACAAAAATAGTGTGTGGCCCAGTATTTCATAGTACTGTTATAGTTTTCAAAGTTTACTGCTAGAAAATAGTAGGAGGAATAGCTGATCTCTACTGTTTTTTTGTGTGCCAAGTATCTTAGTTAACCTTTACAACAACCATGTGAATTATATACTATTATTGCTTTTTAACAGATGAAGAAACCAAAGTGCAGAGATGTTAAGTGACTTATTCAAGATCACATTGCTAGTAAGTGACTCATGTGATACTAAGCAAACCCTGTGGTTTGGACATATGTGTCTCTCTCCAGTTTATTAATGGCAATATGAAAGCTCAGCGAGCTGAAAACTTGTTTCAGATTAGACCCCTGGTAAATTTATGGTGTGGTTCACATCTGGATCTTTTCACTCTGGGTTCATTGTTGTTGCCCTAGTCTTTGTTAATTTCCCTTTCTGTTCTTAAAACCAAGCCCCATGTTTTCTTGATTAGTGTTGCCCTGTCCTAGTAGTTTTCCAACTGTGTTCCATGAAGCCCTTGATTCCAGTAAGTTGCCTCAGGCCCAGTGAAGGTGCCAAGGCATGGGTAAGAGGATAGGAATCCAGCCTGCCGTCAGTCGTAGTAATTCACCTAGCCTAAGGTTCCAAGCAAGATTTTTATTAGGAAAATTTCTCTGCCGAAAAAGTTACAAAATAATATGCTCTACTCCGTGTCACATTATTACTAGACTTCTGTTGACACCTGTTTATAAAGGTAATGAACCCAATGCTGTGTTTTAAAAAAGGGAGGGGGGCATTCTGTGTTATTTTCAGTAGTACTTCTAAGGCCCTTGTCTCCTCCCCGAGCACTGGAGTACTTTTCAGATCATTTGGTTGAACTTGACTGCTGGGACACTAGTGTAGTGATAGTTTTCTTACACTGCGGTGCTTGGTGATAGGAAGGAGACAAATTATATGCTCAGGTGTGTTCAGAACTTGGCATGCCTGATTGAAGAGAGATACTCTTCCTTGAAATTCCAATATACCTGCTTGAGGAAACACAAACTAGAACCAGTCCCCAGAGAGAATAATTTTTCTGTCCATAAGGGCTTGCCATTGGCTGTCAGAGATCCTTTGGGTCAGTCCAGAAGCAAGGCAGATAGCTAATCATACCCTGCAGAGGAGGGTGTCTGTGAGCTGTGCACACCTTGTTTCTCCTCTACTTCTTGCGCTTGTCAAGGGATGAGGATAGTGGTGATGATTTGGTTTCTGAAAGTCTGTACGTCGCTCAGACTTTCAGTGAGCCAGACTCTAGGTAACTGCATTTGTCTCAGTAGAAAAGTCGGGGAAAGACCATTGGCAGAAGAGGAAATACCAATGTGTGAAGACACAGTTTTGAAAATGAACTTGGCACGAATCAAAGTTTGAAAAGAATAAACAGAATTATTGTGTGCAGTTAAAAAGAGGAGGAGTTTCTACTGAATGTGGTGGGCGTGACTACAATGCATTAAATACACACACACTCCCCTCCATGACAGACATCATCATAAGTCTTCTTGTTGCTTGAAGTATTACCTATTTTTTATTCTCCAAATGTGATTTTATCTCTGTAACCATTGTGCATATGTTTTTGGATAAACGTTTTCTTCAGTTTTAATGACACCAGAGCTCCTCCTGTCAGCAAAACACTGGTGTTTCTGATTATTTTGTTAAGTTGTATAGCAGATGCAGTTATTTACCCCCCATGTTGAGTTGTAATTTTTAATTTCTGGTTTGATTCTGCATGCAAGGGAAAACCAAGTGAATTACAGAAGTGACTTTGGAAACTGTAGCATTTCAAGAAGCTGTAAATAATGCACAAATGGTATACAGGTATTTTCTTTCCTTTTCCTTTTTTTTTTTTTTTTTTTTTTGAGACTGAGTCTTACTCTGTCATCAGGCTGGAATGCAGTGGCGCAATCTCAGCTCACTGCAATCTCCGCCTGCCATGTTGAAGCGATTCTCCTGCCTCAGTCTCCTGAGTAGCTGGGAAGTGGGATGACAGGCGTGCGCCACCATGCCTGGCTAGTTTTTTGTATTTTAGTAAAGATGGGGTTTCACCATGTTGGCCAGGATGGTCTCAATCTCCTGACTTCGTGATCCACCTGCCTTGGCCTCCCAAAGTGCTGGGATTGCAGGTGTGAGCCACCGTGCCTGGCCTTTTCCCCTTTTTTTTCAGAAGTGAATGGAATTACGTTATCAAAACTTTTTATTTTTAAACTTCCAGTATTCCCTTACCTTTTCAAGTGAAATTAGGACTAACTGAGCATCTTTTTTTCCTATCCCATTAAATAACACTTAACCACTGTTTTGCCAACTTTTAAAGTTGCCATCTTACACAGAGAAAGTGAAAAATGAAAACTTTAACTGATTAGTACCTGAGACAAAAAATATGTCCCCCATTGAAGACGGACAGTCATTTTTGGTTGTTAAAACAGGGTTGGGGGGTGCTACTAACTTCTAATTAGAAGGGTCCTGGAGTGCTGCTATGCATCCTATGCACACACTAGTCTCCCACAGCAAAGAATTAATCTGGCCCCAGATGTCGATCGTGCAGGGATTGAGAAATGCTGCTGTAAATGAAGCACATACATACAGAACTGGAGGTTCAACCTTGTTGGGCCATTATATTCAGAATGTTTGAAGTTTGCGTATTCACTTATTGTTTTATTTGATAACCTTATTTAAGGGAAAATGTGTTTAAGAAAGTGTGTATATGTGTGTCATAGGTGAGAGTTGGCCACTGCATTTTATTATATTTGGAAAGTGTTTGTTGCAGAAATGGAAAAACTGGAGTTTTTCATTCATTCTGCATGGAATGAGCCCCAGTATTTACAAGACACTGATGAACAAAGAGGAAAATAAATACCCCTGAGGATGAAAAAAGTTAAATAGTGACATCCAAAACCATTTGCTCAGAGCTGTGACAATATATAAGGAATAGTATACTATGGGTATAGCGAGGAAGGACACAGCATGCACTCACAAGGTAGGTGCAGGCAAGGCTCTTGGAGTACAAGCTTCTTAAGCGGAGCCTTGCAAAACAAACAGGAGTAACCAGGAAAATGAGGTGGAGAGGAAGAATAAAAAGCATTCCAGCTGGGCATGGTGGCTCATGGCTGTAATCCCTGCGCTTTGGGAGGCCAAGGTGGGTGGATCATGAGGTCAGGAGATTGAGACTATGCTGGCCAACATGGTGAAACCCCATCTCTACTAAAAATACAAAAATTAGCTGGGTGTGGTGGTGCATGCCTATAGTCCCATTTACTCGGGAGGCTGAGACAGGAGAATTGCTTGAACCCGGGAGGCGGAAGTTACAGTGAGCTGAGATCCTGCCACTGCACCCTAGCCTGGCAACAGAGCGAGACTCCATCTCAAAAAAAAAAAAAAAGAAAAAAGGCATTCCAAGCCCAGAATAGCTTGATGTGGGACAGTGAGGGGTATAGACCCCACCCTTCTCTCTCTCTCTCTCTCTCTGGATTTTCAGGCATCTCTTGATCTCTGTCACTGTTTCTTGTGTGCACTGATGGGTTCATAGACTGTCTGTCTCTCAAGCATTTTTGGGCACTCACTTGATGTAGTGTTTGTCTTCAGCCCTGCTCAATCTCTGGTTTCTCCCCGAACTGGGCAGGGGCTTGCTTGCTCTCTCTCAGGCTCACCTGCTCTCTTTTTCATTCATTCTCACCCAGGCTTGGACTCTCTTGGGATCACTCTCTCTCTTGTTTTCGCCTCGTCTGCTTGTCAGTGTTTCCACCCTTCCTTTTATCCATTTCCTTGAACTAGCTTATATGTTTGTAATGCTGTAAGACGAACGTAATGACAGTCATTTGTTAAGGATGGAGAAAAGAGTGCAAAGTGGGTGATAGTGAGAAATAGGACTGTAGCCAGCTCTCAATGGGTTATTAGAAAAAGGAGTTTGATTTTTTATGTCACACGGTATGGAGAAGCCATTGAAGGCTTTATATTGAAAACGTATCTAGAATCCGATCCTTAGGTTTTTTTTTTTTGTTTTTTTTGTTTTTTTTTTTAGCAGGATATGATATGTTTATGTTTTAGAATGAGTCGTGATCCATGGCGTAGTATAGTTGTTGAGAGGTATATTTTGGCCTTGGCTGATCTGGTTTGAATTCTAGATTTAGTACCTAAAGCCCTACACATGTCGTCTAACCTCTTCATGCCTCACTTTTCTTAGCTGTATAACAAATGTATTTTTAAAGAATTTTCCTGTAACATCCAAGCAGATTTGGTGCCATTTCAAATTAATTCTTTGATTATTTGTTTAAATTAATATGAGTATACATATTCCTGAGGCAATGGGGAATATTTGGAGCAGTATGGTCAGCTGAGTGTGAGGAGCTTGAAGAAGAATAGAGATAATGAGAGCCTGAAGGGGGATATTTGCTGGAGGGAGAATTAGTGAGCGTGGTAGACCCACTTGCTTTGTTTCCTACCAAGTATAGTTGGATGAAGCAAAAAGAAGGAGTAGACAGGGATGACTTCTAGGCTTTTGCCTTAACTTTGATTGATTGTGGTCTTTTGATATGTTTTATTATTATTATTATTAATTAAAAAAAAAACATTTTATAGAACAGGTCTCACTCTGTTGCCCAGGCTGGTCTTAACTCCTGGCCTCAAGCATTCCTCCCACCCTGGCCTCCCAAAGTACTGGGATTACAGATGTGAGTCACCACTCCGGGCCTTGTTTTTGTTGATGACCACAACTTGTTTGAATTTTGATGGATTGGAATATAGGAAATCTACACAGGGAATGTACCAGAATTTAATTTAAAAATCTTGATGCCAAAGAATAGGGATTGGCTGGCAGGATGGCTGGTGGACTTCTTAGATTGGTTCTTGACTTTTTGTAATCAGTTGGATGCATATAGTCTGTATAAAGGCTTTATGGACTTTATTACAATGAAAGAAAATGAAATTTGTACCTTCCATGTTTAATTCCATTGTTGTTTAATGTTAGATTAAGAGCCCTATTAGTAAAAGATACATGAGTTCACATGTATTCAATGTTGAAATATTTATTATTTATTTAGTATATACCACATGTCAAGCATGCTGTTAAACGTTTAAATACATTACCTCTGTTACATACAGAAATCCTTCAAGACAGTGGTTATCAACACTGTACAGATGAAATGACTTTAGCCTCAGAGAGGTAAATGATTTGTTAAAGATTATGCTGCCAGTCTTTTTAGAACCCTGTTTCTAATTATTTTTTTTGTGCATGCAATTTCAAAACGTGTTTTTTCCTACAATAATATGAAGCCATTATATAAATTTAATATCATTTTAAATTCAAGATTGATGAGATAACACGAAAATACTTTCAAAAAGTCAATGGGTTAAAAAATCAGTGGTTTGAAAATCATAAGATGTGGATCATGATTCAGAAGCATTTTACAGATTAACTTGTGTCTTCAGCTTATTAACTTGTTAAATGGTAATAAAGTTTACTTCTGCTTATTTTACAGTATGATTATCATGTACTGAAAAGTTTTAGGAATTCAGAATTTTATCTTATGAAAGATACATTAATGGCCAGTGTAGTATCGGTGCAGGGAAAGAGAAATAGACAAGGGGAACAAAACAAGGAGTCCAAAGCAAAAGTACTGAAATAGTGTCATTTGACATATGACATAGATCAGTGGGAAAAGGATGAACTTTTTAATCAACGATGAAGAGATAATCAGTTATCCATGTAGGGGGAAATGAAGTTGGAATTTCTACCTTACAGCACATGCAAAAATTGATTCCAAGTGGATTAAATACACAAATGGAAAGGCAAAGCTACAACACGTTTGAACAAATATTGAAGAACAACTCTATGACCTCAAGGCAAATAATTTTTAAGTAGGACAAAAAAGTTTATAGAGGAAAAGACTTAAACCACATTAAAATGAAGAACTTGCCTTTTTTGAGACGGGGTTTTGCTCTTGTTGCCCAGGCTCGAGTGCAATGGTGCGTTCTCGGCTCACTGCATCCGCCACCTCGCGGGTTCAAGCGATATTCCTGCCCAAGCCTACTAAATAGCTGGGATTACAGGTATCTGCTACCACACCCCGCTAATTTTTGTATTTTTAGTAGAGTCGAGGTTTCACCATGTTGGTTAGGCTGGTCTTAAACTCCTGACCTCGTGATCCACCCGCCTCGGCCTTCCAAAGTGCTGGGATTACAGGCGTGAGCCACCGCGCCCGGCCCTCTTTACATCTTTTTAAAAAATGTCAAGTTGGCCGAGCGCGGTGGTTCACGCCTGTAATCCCAGCACTTTGAGAGGCCGAGGCAGGTGGATCACCTGAGGTCAGAAGTTTGAGAGCAGCCTGGTTAACATGGCGAAACCCCGTCTCTCCTAAAAGTACAAAAATTAGCCAGGCATGGTGGCGCGCACCTGTAATCCCAGCTACTCAGGAGACTGAGGCAGGAGAATCGCTTGAACCCGGGAGACAGAGGTTGCAGTGAGCCAAGGTCGTGCCACTGCATTCCAGCCTGGGTGACAGAGCGAGCCTCCATCTCAAAAAATAAAAATAAATAAATAAATAATGTAAAGAGAGAAAAACAGCACACACACACACTAAGCCACAGAGTGGGAGTGGCCTTTTCAAATGAAAAATAAACACTTAGCAGAAAGTTGAGTGAAAGAAAAGCGCAAATATTTCACAAAAGAAGAAACACAACTGGTCTATAAACGTGATATGTGTTCAACTTAATTAGAAAGTAGGAAACTGTAATTGAAATCACAATGAAATACCATTTCACGAGATTGGCAAAAATTAAAAACAGCCAGTACAAATTGTTTTTCAAGGTAAGGATCAATGGTATCCTTGAAACATTGTATCTGGGAATACACACTGATTTAACTATTATGGAAAAAGGCACCAGCCAGTAAAGAGTGTATAGCTCATGAATTTGCAATGGCCCCACAAGGTATATTTCCCAGGAAACTTCTGCACTTTTGTGCTAGGAGGCGTGTTCAGAAGATATCCGTACTAGCCATCTTTATAACAGTATAAAGCTGAACAAAAAGATCATAAATGCATATTAGCAGGAGAATGGGTAAATTGTGGTGTATTTATTCAGTGAAATATTAATAGTAAAAAATGAATGAACTACAGCTAGATGATGTGTCGTTGTTAATGAATCTCAAAATATAATATCGGGAGAAATGAGCAAGTACAGAATAATGCATACAGTGTGTTTCTATTTATATAAAGTTCCAAGATTGCCAAAATGGAACAGTGTTGTTCACGGATACGTACACCAGTGGTAACAACTAACGAATAGAAAGAGAATGATTAAATGGGAATTCACAGTAGTGGTTGAAGAGAAGGGGGAATATATAAATGTGACAGGGTGAATGGGGACACTTCGGGTGTGTTCACATTGTAGCTCTTGGCTTGGGTTACTGCTCCTTAAACTATTGGTGTGGTTTTTGTACAAACTTAACTGTGTAAGCTATATTTCAGAGTTAAAAAAGGATCAAAGCAATGGATGTTAGGATTTTCTTCTGTCTTTTTGCTTCTATTCAATTAATGTTTTAAAGAAAAAGAAAATTTTTTTCTTGGAGAAATTATAAAGGTGTAAATCCATTCATTACATATGTCAAATCTCTTTTCAGTATTAGGAAAGAGAGAGCAGTTCAAATGATTTATAAGTTGACTATTTTATTCTGCCCGTGGTGTAGTACAAAGTAAAGAATTTGGAGTATGACTTGTGCGTGTCATCCTTAGTCTCTGCCTCCGTAAAATTCATGTAGTGTTAACCCTTACCTTTAATATTGTATGACGTGGGTACATGAAAGAAGTTCATAAACTTTAAGGTGAAGTGCAGATGTTCCTAAACTTTAAGAAGAAGTGTAATGTAGGTGTTAGTTAAAAATGTATGTGACATCAGAATTCCACTCTCTGTTGCTGAGCATCCTAGCTAAACCCCAAATATGAGTTTTATTTGCTGGAGTTGATTTTAAAATTATAATTTACTCTTTTCAGCCATCAAGATCTCCTAAATGGGTTAAACAGGGCTGATGTCCCTAATTTGTTATTTTTATTAGTCACTACTCTTATGGACTTATTCCCAGGCCTGTAGGCTTTTCCCTGTCAGCTGTCATTACAGGTCGTTATTCCTATGCTACTTTATTATGGAGGTGGTCAGCAGGGGAGGAAAAGTCGGGAGGGCTTCCAGCATCTAATTCTCTGCAACTTTCCGCCAAGTGATAACCTAGAATACCTGATTGAGGTGTTGCTTTATGTTAGTTATGTCATTGTCATGTTTTTTGAGAAACAATTTTATTAATAAGTATTATGGACATTTTTCTTTTCTTACCTTACAGTGCTCCTGAGAGTAAGTGAAGGTGAGATTCAAAATAAGGCCAAACATTTAATAGTAAAATTACATCAGAACTTCTAAACCTTCATACCCTAACGTACAAGCAGGAGCAAATTGTCCTGCTCAAGCTGACATTTTAGTCCGTGTGGCAGAAAGCTGCAATACTGTGTATATGAAACCACTTGTAAAATAATTTGCAGACAGAAACTTCCACTTAGAATTTTGATTCCTCTATAACCTTATAAAATGAAATTATTGAACATCATTGGACTCTGAGGAATAAAATAAGGCAATCTTTATAAATAGTTGGGGTTTTATATTAAATTATGATGCTAGCTTACCTTTTGCTGCATTACTTGCCATGTTGATTTTTAAAAAGAGGACCTGGAACAAAAAAATACCTATCTCGGTAAATCTTGGTTTTAGAAATCCATTAACAGTGAGAATGCAGCAACCAAGTAATGGCATAGTACCAAGAAGGAAAAGATTCAGGTGTCATTAATTTTCAAGCCATCTGTACACTGAGCAAACTGGTGAGTGATTCATGTATTTTAGAAGAATGGAAATCTTCAAAGCTCCTACTTGTAGCACTGGCTGTAAAACCTTGAGTGCTCAGTGGTACAAGCAAAAGCTCTGAAAAAATTTCCCAACTATTTTGCAGGGAAAAGAAAAAAAAGTTTGTACCTTAAAAAAAATAATAATAACATGATAAATATAGGAGAAAAGAGAATTTAAAGATAAAGGATTTTTTTTTAATTCACTTTTTTCCCCAACTCAAACTCATTTAAAACACTCTAGTGTAGTAACATATAAGAAGTATCAAACTATTTGTTTTTAAAAATATTACTATTATTTGTATGGGATTTACATTCAAAACAGATTTATAGTTGGACTAGTTTGACTTCTGGAAGATTAGATTACATCAGATTAAATAAAAGAATGTGCCTTATCAATGGATAACTACAGCATTTATGATAATAACAATAATGTTCAAATTGTGGTCGTTCTAATAGTTTCATTATTTCTTTTCTGTGACTGTCACCTCTTAGTGTTTGCTGTAAAGCGAGTTGTACTATAGATACAAGTTAATCAATTGCCAGGCAAAGTAGTGTTATTAATGTGATCTCAAGAGATGCTCAAGTACAGATAGGGCCTGACTATTTCATACTACATGCTGGTGTGACTTGTGGAGCTCAGTGAGGACTAGGTTGCCCTAGCTAGTGACCTCATAATTTCCAGAAGCAGGTGGAGGTGGCAATTATAGCTTCGGCCACTGTCTTGAACTTTCTGTAGTAGGTGATGAATTGCAAATGGCTAGACCCTGTGCACAACAATAAACTCAAATAAATCTTCAATGTGTAATAATGACAAGAGCGAAAGACTGGCAGCTATAACAAGGCTTCTGTTGTCACCCACTTTACTGTAGCCTTGATATTCATCATTATCAGCTGGAGCTAGCTCAAGAGCTGGACAAGAAGGTCCGAAGAAGGATGAGTTGTTTGCGCTGAAGCGTCCAGTTGGTCCCATCTGGACGAAAGTAAATGGGATTTTTTTTTCCCTGTTCACTAGGCCAGAGCTGTCCATCATTTTAGGCAGGTATCTGATCACTTCATGCTGTGGGACAATATGGCTTTACACTGTTTGGTTCTCTCTTGGTTGTTCAATATAACATTTCTACTCTGTTTGGAAGCTTTGGTTACTTTTTAGTTACGTAAAAATGCCATTGTATTTTGCAAAACTGAGCTAATGATATTTTCCATTGTAGACAAATGGTTTCTCAAATGAGAATATAATTTTAATGCAACTTGAATCACAGTTGAAACCTGCATTCTGAATCATGTGAGGTTTTTATGTTGAATAAGAATGCATTTATTGCTTCTTTATCAACTTACCACTTTTAATTTTCAAAACAATAATATAGACTGTACAAAAAATTGTATTGAAACTTTAAATTTTTCTTAAAGTGTTAATATATTCTAAATACTTTATGATTGTTAATGCATATAGTATACATATTCTTATAATAATAACAATAATGATATACCTGTGGCAGTTCTGTCAAAATTGAATATTGTTAGACTTAAAACCATATTCACATAATCCTTCAACATTGTAGTCCTTTGATGAAATTAATCAATATATGATGATTGGATTTATTGTTCTCCCTTAGAGACATACCAAATTTTTTAAAGCACAGATTAGAATCTGTTGAGTACTCATTTATGAAGCACATATAATTATGTATTTTGTGACTATCAGGTTCTTAAAATGAAATATTGCAAATTTAGTAACTGGTAGGTAACTGATTTTCCTGGTGATTAACCACAGACATCTTTAATAAAGGTTATAAACTAAGCATCCCTTTAGTTTGTTTTTATTACCTTTTTTCTGTTGATTTTTCATCTTTTAAGGGAAATGATCATATAACTATTTCTTAACATTCTAGATGTGGTGTTTCTCTTTAAAAAAATGAACTTGTTAATAATAATGAAATTCTCTGAGTACTTTTGCTTTTGATTTATAATGTTCCCATCATTATCACTTAAATTTATAATTGAAATAAACTAATAATTATACAATTCAAATTCACACTCCTGAGATAATTGAAAGGTAAGACTTCTGAGGTTTTCATCTCTCCAAAATGCAGGTTCACTCCCAGGGTTCAGGCCAACTGACATGCCATCGTTCATTTTGTCTTTCCTTTGCAATAAATCTTTAAGCCTTGAGGCACTAGACTCATGCAGATTTTTTTGCATTTTAGTGTCTTGATGGAATAACAACTTCCAATTTCAAAACCAAAGCATATTGTATTTCATCTCTGTAGACCTAGCTTCACCCAGTAGTAGCCACATGAAAATATATGTCAAGAATGCTGTTTTTTCATATTGGAATTTAGGCAATTTGTTTTCAGACTGTGAGCAGTTTCAGCCTATTTTTGGAACCCCTTTGTGGCCTGACCATTCATTCCAACATAATTTATGGTGGCACTGTAACATATGGACTTTTCATCACTGTCCTGCTGAAATTCTCTGTTGAACATAGACTCTTCTCCATTTGCCCTCCTGTGGCCACTTTTACTACTACCTTTACTGCTTCTGGAACAGGTAAACCAGTATTGAATTTGTCTTAGGCCACATACATCTTTAACTAGATAAGTTATTACATTAAATTATATGAGTAAATTCTGAATAATATGTGTGTGTATATGGATATGCCATATGAATCTGTTTTAAGTTCTAATGAATGCCAATATATTTGAAGTGCCTCCTTGTATGCAAAGGCTGAACTTTAGTTGAGGTTGCTTCAGTAACTATTAAGAGAGGTTTTACAAGGTTTTATTCATATACATAGGAGAGGTTTACAAGATTTTACTCATATACATCAGGTTAGTTTGTTGGTAAGGCAGTCAGTATTCCTTCCCTGTATTTCACAACTAGATATACTATTTGAAGTTGTGTTAGTAACTGATAGGTAATTGCAAATTTACCCATCTAAGAATAGGTTCATTAAGAATTTAAGAATTTATCTTATTTTCTTAATAAAGTTCTTAGCCTATAATGTTAAAGAATATTTTCTGTGGCATCCAAAGCTATGATAACTGAAAACTAAATAATTTAAATGAAAATGGGTGATGTTACATGATATGTAGTTATTTTGTCATCTGCAAGTATGCCATTTTACTTCTATAGCCATTTGACCTTATGCAAGTTATGTAACCTCTAGAAACTTTGGTTTGCTCCCTTAAAAACTGAGTTAACAGTCGTACTTCCGTTCTAGCATTTTATTGTGTTAATGGATATAAATTGCTTAACATGGTTTCTGCCTAACACCGCACAAAGTTTTCAAAAAATATTAGATGATGTTATTCAGATACAACAAATACAACATTGAATGAGATCTACGTTCTTATTTCTCAGTTCATGGTTCAAATTGCTAATGTGGTTGGCAAAGGAGACTTTTTTGGCACTGTTTTCAAGGTTAAAATATTAATAGAAAAGACTAGCAGTCTTGGTTCTTTGAGTATTAACCTAGAGCAGTGTACTGTGCATGAGAACAAGCTCGAAGTCTTGTTAAATTCGGAGTTGCTGGGTCCGCCCCCAGTTACTGATTCAGCAGGTCTTTGTTAGGGTTTGAGAATTTGCATTTCTAGCAAGTTCCCAGTTGATACTGCTGCTTTTACGAACACTGATGTACAGAGACCCTTTCTTAAATGACAGTGAGAATGAAATGAATGAATTTATGATTCCTTGCCTTTGTGTTTAGTAATGTTGGCCTCAAATAGAATGTCCGTGCAGGCCTACAAAGAGCAAAGACTTTCTTTACTGACCATACATCTTTTTCTGTTTCTGACATAACCAGATTTGCACTCCTGACTGCTCTGGGTTTCTCTCTGTTTCTGTCATGAGTTCTGAAGAATTCTTACTATATTTTCTTTAGAATTTAGAGTTTCTTGAATGATTTTGATTAAAATATTATTTTAAATTAATAATTTTTTACAGATTTATAATGCATAACCATATGAAAAGTCATCTATCCATGTAAGCAAAAATTCTTCATAAAGTCTCTTATTATATGCTATGTAATTAGACTTACTAATCATATAATTACTAATCTTAAGTATTGCATGTCTTACTTGCTTCCCTACATGTATTTAAATAAGGACATTAAAATAGCATATAATTACAAAAATATAGTATAATGTCACAGATATTTTATTTATCATAGAGAAAATATTTGTTCACTAAAATTATATAAAACAGACTGGTGGAAGTTAAAAATGATTTTAAAATCATGCTTTTAAAATTGTGTTAAGTACAGAGTAAGCTACTTCATTTTTGGAAACAAGTTTTACTTTATGGATTCCTGTTATTGAAGCAATTTATTAAACAATTTTTAATTTTGTCAATAGATTTTTGCTAAGTCTTTTTTTGTAAACCAACTAGGTAATAAGAAAATTTGACTTACACTTATAGATGAGAGTCATTCACTAAAAATAATTTTAATTAATGATGATAGCATAATTTCAGTTTGTGTTTAACACTATCCTAGATTTTTTAAATGTGTTTATAGTTGGTCTCCCTTCAAGAGAATCAACTTTGAGGGTAATGAATGCCTATTTTGTTCACCACCATGCCCTTAAGGTCAAATCAGTACTCAGCACTGAATAGGTAGGTATCTATAAGCATTTTGTGAATGAATGAATAATAATGATCTTTTCTTGGGCACTTACTCTGCAGTAGGTCTTTTGTTAAGAATGTACATACTTTATCCTCATCGTACCTTATAAAAATTAGACATTATTAATCACACAGGACCTGAGCTTACAGAAACCTACCATGTGTCATAGCTAACAAGTCGTGAACTCTTGTCTTTCTGTTGTAGAACCTGGAGTCTTGTCACTAAATCGTGCTACCTCAAAGTCTTATATTCTGTGGGATAAAATAGAAACGTATATAATATTTAGAAAGTGTAGAGAATGGCATTTAGAAAAATAGGAAACTAAAATTGGTGAATAGACAGTTGGAGTCATAGAGTTCTCCTGTTAAATACCGAGAAGGAAATGAGGTTTGATTTTGTTTGTATATAATTTAAAGCAATTGGCATCAAAGTATGGTGTTTGCACCCAACTAAGAGCAAATCTAAATGTGAACCTAAATTGACTGAAAATTTTCAGTCTCTAGACTTCTCTTTTTTTCTAATTTCGATGACTTTGCATAAGGTGAGTTAGTTTATAGATTAATTTGCTGATTAAGAAGTCTTCCTATATTTTGATAGTACTTCAATCATTTAACTAAATTGCTCCATTCTTTGTTTATTCTTATACATGGTTCTTAGTAGATTTATTTTACCAAAGAATATGAGTTATCAGCAAGTACTTGTTGAATGAAGAGTGAATCAACACATGAGTGAATGAATGAATGACAAGAGTCTCTTAAGTATTTCATTATTTCTCTTTGAATGGTCTTCTGTGAGATGTAATTCAGATAAAATGGAGCCATTTGTTTGTATCATAATGTCAAAGATTGAGAGGTAAGAAGATACCACATCAAATAAACTTTTCTCATGGGATTCTAATCTTTCTATACACAGTAGCAGGAACATCTTTAATGTTTCTGGGGCATTTTCATTGTAAAGCAACATTTACCATCTTCATTTTCCAGATATTAGCTAAACTGACAATCCTGACATAATGGATATATGGAACATGAATGGGGAGTCTATATCCTGAGAAATATAAATTTATAATTAAGTTTAAAAATCTCATATTGATCTGAGTTATGAATTGTATGGTCATTCGTTTAGCTTAATTAAAATATATTTCACATGATGTCTAATCCATAATAAGTGTGCTCAGCAAATGGTTTGTAATTGAACTGAGAGACTGTGGCCTTAAATGAGAGCTGCCAAAACTTAAGTATTTTGGAAAGAATGTGTTTAGATACTGCTAGTATACTGCTAGTATAGAAGGAGGAAAAGAACAAGCAAATACATACAGACATTTGTTTGTACTTGGCAACTACCACTCCTCAGGTGATTTTTTTTTTAAAGAGAATAGAGCATGACCATCAAACTGTGATGTCTCCCTGTGTATTAGTCCATTTTCATGCTGCTATGAAGAAATACTTGAGACCGAGTGCATTATAAGAAAAGAGATTTCATTGACTTACAGTTCCACATGGCTGGGGAGGCCTCAGGAAACTTACAATTCTGGTGGAAGGCACCTCTTTACAGGGTGGCAGGAGAGAGAATCAGTGCCAGCAGGGGAAATGCCAGATGCTTATAAACCATCAGATCTCATGAGAACTCACTCACTATCATGAGAACAGTATGGAGAAAGCTGCCCCCATGATTCAATTACCTCCCATAGGGTTTCTCCCATGACACATGGGAACTACAAGCTGAGATTTGGTGGGGGCACAGCCAAATCATATCACCTAGTTAAAGAAAGTTTTATAAAAATTTTATTAAATGAATAAATTATTAAATTTATTATAAAAAGCCTGTAAAATATTCAAAGTATTCTTTTCACAACTGAGATTTCTGATTTTGCACAGGTTGAGAGAAGCAGGTGTCTCTTTTAGTATTTGCAGCACGTGCAATAAAAAAGGTTACTTTCATTTCCAGGGGTACCTGTGCATACTCGTGCAAGTTTGTTACATAGGTAAACTTGTGTCATACGGATTTGTAACACAGACTATTTTATCATCCGGGTATTAAGGTTAGTACCCATTGGATTTTTTACTGATCATCTCTCTTCTCCACCACTCAACTTCCAGTAGGCCCCAGTGTGTGTTTTTCCCCTCTATGTGTCCATGTGTTATCATCATTTAGCTCCCACTTACAAGTGAGAACATGCAGAATTTGGCTTTCTGTTCCTGTGTTAGTGTATTAGTCCATTTTCATACTGCTATAAAGAACTACCTGAGAATGGATAAATTATGACAAAAGGAGGTTTAATTGACTCACAGCTCCACAGGCTTAACTGGATGCATGACTGGGAAGCCTCAGGAAACTTACAATTATGACAGAAGGCAAAAGGAAAGCAAGCACATTTTACCATGGTGGAGCAGGAGAGAGAGAGATAAGAGAGCTAAGGGGGAAGTACCACACGCTTTCGAACTACCAGATGTTGTGAGAACTCACTATCACAAGAACGGCAAGGGAAAGTTTGCCCATGATTCAATCACCCCCCACTATACCTCCCCCAACACATGGGTATTACAATTTGAGATGAGATTTGGGTGGGGACACAGAGGCAAACCATATCAGTTAGTTTGCTCAGGATAATGACCTCCAGCTCCATCAATGTCCCTGTAAAAGACACGATCTACTTCTTTTTTATGACTGCATAGTATTCCATGGGATGTATGTACCACATTTTAAAAATCCAGTTTATTGATAGGCATTTAGGTTTATTCCATGTTTTTGCTATTGTGAATAGTGCTGCAGTGAACATATGTGTGCATGTGTCTTTATAATAAAATGACTTATATTCTTTTGGTTATATTTGCAGTAATGAGATTGCTGGATTGAATGATATTTCTGTCTTTAGGTTTTTGAGGAATTGCCACACTGTCTCCCACAGTGGTTGAACTAATTTACACTCCCGCCAACGGTGTAAAAGCATTCCTTTTTCTTTACAACCCCACCAGCATCTGTTATTTTTTTTTACTTCTTTTTTTCTTTGAGATGGAGTCTCACACTGTTGCCCAGGCTGGAGTGCAGAGTCATGATCTCCCCTCACTGCAACATGCGCCTCCCAGGTTTAAGCAATTCTCCTGCCTCAGCCTCCTGAGCAGCTGGGATTAGAGGCGCCTGCCACCATGCCCGGCTAATTTTTTGTATTTTTGGTAGAGACGGGGTTTCACAATATGTTGACCAGGCTGGTCTTGAACTCCTGACCTTGTGATCCACCCACCTCAGCCTCCCAAGGTACTGGACTTACAGGCGTGAGCCACCATGCACAGCTTGACTTCTTAATACCCATTCTGACTGATGTGAGATAGTATCTCATTGTGGTTTTCATTTGCATTTCTCTAATGATCAGTCATGTTGAGCTTTTTTTCATATGATTGTTGGCTGCATGTGTGTCTTCTTTTGAAACGTGTCTGTTCATGTCTTTTGTCTACTTTTTAATAGGATTGTTTGGAATATTACATCTTTGTCGGATGCAAAGTTTACAAAAATTTTCTCCCATTCTGTAGGTTGTCTGTTTACTCTGTTGATAGTTTTGTTGTCTGTGCAGAAGCTCTTTAATTAGATCCCATTTGTCAATTTTTTCTTTGGTTGCCACTGTTTTTGGTATCTTCAACATGAAGTCTTTGCCCATGCTGTGTCCTGAATGACATTACCTATGTTGTCTTCCAGGGTTTTTATAGTTTCGGGTTTTACATGTAAGTCCTTAATCCATCTTAATTTTTGTATATGCTGTAAGGAAGGGGTCCAGTTTTATCTTCTGCATATGGCTATCCAGTCATCCAAGGACCATTTATTCAATAGGGAAGTCTTCCTCCATTGCTTGTTTCCCCATTGCTTGTTTTTGTCTGGTTTGTCATAGATTAGATTGTTGCAGGTGTGCAGTCTTATTTATTGGCTCTCTATTAAATTTCATTGGCCTATGTGTCTGTTTTTGTACTAGTACTGTGCTGTTTTGGTTACGGTAGCCCTGTAGTATACTTTGAAGGTGGGTAGCGTGATGCCTCCAGCTTTGTTCTTTTTGCTTAGATTGCCTAAACAATAGATTTTTTCTAGTTCTGCGAAGACTCTCAATGGTAGTTTAATAGGAATAGCATTTAATCTATAAATTGCTTCGGCAGTATGTCCGTTTTAATGTTGATTCTTTATATCCATGAGCATGTGATGTTTTTCTATTTGTTTGTGCCATCTCTTATTTCTTTGAGCAGTGGTTTGTAGTTCTTCTTGCAGAGATCTTTCACCTCCCTAGTTAGCTGTATTCCTAGGTATTTTATTAAGAAAAAATTAAAAAGTTTGTGATGTAAAAACTAGGAAGAGAATCTTCATTTCACAGGTAAGAACATAGTAGTTGGCAGATATTCAAACCCACAGTTCATCCTACCCATTGTCTAACTCTTTACCCAGAGAAAATTACTGAAATGGCATTGTTGGCTTTATAACATTACTGTTTAACATTACTTTATAACATTACTGTTTAACAAATGTCTGTTTAACATTTATCCATTTTCTTAGCAAATATGTGTTATGATCTAGCTGTGTGTAAAATAATTTCATTCTTTTTTGGCACTTTGTAGTTTATAAAACCCTTTATATATCTTCATTTTAGTTTTTGATACATCAGGGCCTCTGAGAATCCCAGTTTGGCCCCATGATTCCCTGGCTTGTTCTTGTGACTAATTGTGCTTGGAACCATGGACAACACAGAAAAACAATTACATAGTCCACTGCCAAGAAGCCTATAATCAAGAGAAACATCTTTAGACAAGCAGCTATTAAATCAAATTACTGTTAAAGTGTTTAGACATTCAATGAAGGACAGATCAGTTTTGATTGGAAAGATGAGAATTTCTTAAGAAAATCCTCTTCTTCTGTTTTCCTTTTCTGTGGGAGAAAAATATTATGTATGTACCTTTATGCCCTCAGACTTTAGATGCTGCCCGAGTACCCTCTATGACAAGGACTAGCGCAAAAGAGGCCAAGACCTCACTCTGAAGTCTTACCAGCCAGTCGTCTTCCCAGAGTCTCAGATACGGTCTTGGTAGTGCTTGTCCATTGACGGGACTCCTGCTATGAATAAACAGTGCTTCACGGTCGCTCTCCATTCACATTTTTGAATGGAATGGTCCCCTGGAATCCCTGATGGCTGGGCCACCTCAGCCAGGTTTTATGTTGTAGTCACCTGTGAGAAAGTGGGGACAAGCGTGTGTTGACTGTTCTTCCAGGAAGTTGGGCTTTGACGGGAAAGAGAGAGAAAGGAAATGACACTGTCCAGAGTTTTGGTTAGTTTTAATAAAGGAGGGCTTAAAATATGTCTAAATGCCTTTTGGAAAGGCTCTAGTAGACAGGGAGATGTTGAGAAAACAAGAAGGAGAGGGGTTGATGGATTGAGTGAGGTTCCTAATTAAGTGACAGACAGCAGGAGCTTAGCCTTAGATGGGAGGAAAGGCGTTTCTTTCATTTTACAGGAAGGAACACAAAGGGCAGGTAGATTGGAGTTAAGTTTACAGTTCCAGGGCAGGAAATGAGAAAGTGTTAATTTTTATTTTATTTGTAAGATAGAAGGCAAATTTGTTTGCTAAGGTGGAGGACCGCAGGGAAGGGGTGAAAAGATTAGAATAAACTTGAGAAAGTTCTAAATGCCTTATGTGAAGAACTGAAAAGAGAGATCACTGGAGACTTGCGATTGCTCACTTGCACATACGTGGATCGAGTTGGTCTCAGTTGCGTGGCTTTTTTCCCAACAGCAGTTAGCAGCCTGGGTATGGAGGGCAGGTAATATACAGGTGTGTGGAGAAATCTTGGTTTGCTTCTCATTAGGGTTTACTTAGGCTGATGTGTAGAGAGAAGAGCTGACAAAGGGAATTAAACTTTTTTTTATGAGAATGTTAGCTTCGTGTTGGAAAAGATAGTGGACACAGAAGAATCACATAGTCTGGTTTGTGTGTTTTTGAGACAGAGTCTCGCTCTGTCGCCGAGACGGGAGTGCAATAGTGCGATCTCGGCTCACTGCAACCTCTGCCTCCCAGGTTCAAGCACTGCAACCTCTGCCTCCCAGGTTCAAGCAATCCTTTTGCCTCAGCCTCCTCAACAGCTGAGATTACAGGCGGTGTACCACCACGCCCGGCTAATTTTTGTATTTTTAGTAGAGATGGGTTTTGCATTGTTGGCCAGGATAGTCTTGAACTCTTGACCTCAAGTGATCTGCTTGTCTCAGCCTCCCAAAGTGCTGGGATTGCAGGCATTGTCCACTGTTCCCAGGTTATTGCAGTTTCATATATCAATTCAGATGTTCAATATAAGAACATTTGGAGTAAACTTTTTTTAAGACTTTATAAAATTAGTAACTCAAGTATAACTATATACACATAATACAAATAAGATAAATTAACATCTTCATATTAACTTCTAGTCCATTCACATTACAGAAGCAATACAACTCTCAGGCACGCGAGCCTGAGAAAGAATCCTCTTGAAGGAATCTCTTACTGGTTTCTTGTCTTTGGTTATAACTATGGCTCTTCCTGTCCTTTGTTTGTTCTGTTCTTGTCCCATGAAACTGTGGGCTGGACTGGTCATTTCCTCATACCAGTTCATTTAATACACTCTCTCTCATAGAACATTTAGGTGTGTATTATGATTTAATTTCAGGCTTAGCTATTAGCGGCTTACAATATGCCAAGTATTGTTTTAAAATATTTCATGAGTAACATCTTAATTATTCTCACACTATCCCTTTAAGTCAGTTAAAGATTACTTTTAATTATGTCGGGAAACTGAGGCATGGAGCAGATTTAAAACATTCCCATCATCATGCTTGTCAGTGACGTAGCCTCTGAGACATAAATCTAAAACCGACTCTGGAGCCAACACGCCTAGCCACTGCTCTGTACTAAGTGTTGATCCGCTATATTCTCTGACTGGCAATTTCTTAATGCCTAAGGCGTCTCTCTCTTCTTCACAATGTTAAGCAGATATGAAATAAGGCTAAGTGGACTGATGTGGTAAAAACAGGCAGAACTGTGCCTGGCTTATGGCAGGTGGTTAGCAATTTTAGTTCCCTTTCTTGTCCCCAGATGCCACCTGCACCAGCATTTTAAGCTCAGGAATAGATTACTCTCTTTAGTGAGCTGCAGCTGACTGCCTTTCTTTAATGTCCCTACACTATTCTGCCTTATGATGCCAGTGACAAAGCAGGGGGAAAACTTGCAGATTAAGGAAAAGTGGAAAATCCTGTGGAAGAAAATATCTTGTCAGCTTTGGAGGATTCTAAACCCTAAGCAAAAGCTTTCAGTTTAGGACTTTAGCATTAATTCTTAAGATTTTTGGGGTTTCAAGTCAGAGAAACCCAACTCAGCCTGTCTTATTATGCTGAGACATTTTAAAAAGGAAATAGATGTTAATTGACTCAGAGAACTAAAATATTGAATCCACAGGCATAAAGGATGGCTTTGGTCCTAAATCTGGCCCCTTCCACCTACTGACTGTTTTCCTCGGGATTGAGTAATTCTTGGGCAGGCTCTCCCGCTTCTAGAGGCAGAGGGCTCCCAGCACTTGAAACTCATATCTTATCTCTGGAATGCTTCCCCCACCCCAAAAAGAGGAATTTCCTCTTCCCAGCAGTTTGAAAACTCTTCTAGAATTGATTCTTGATGACTTTCACTAGGGAACATTCACATCCCTGAGCCAACTATGGGCATAAGATGGGTTGTTGTGAGTGGCCAGGCCTGGGCCAGGGAATTGGAGACTGTGCCACTGCACCTCCTACCCTAAGAATGGGAGAAGGATATTTTCCTGTGGAAAAAATTGGGATGTTATTATTAGAAGAAGGAATAGACACTGTCGCTCACAATCAGGACGTTATTATTAGTAGAAAGAATAGACAGTGTCACCCAACCAGTAGATGTTTATCAGTCAGCCTAAACCCAGCAAGATTCCTTAAGAAATAAAGCTTATATTGTATAATCTTGACCTCTTGACCTCAGGGTATATAGCCCCCCTTAGAATTTTTTACCAAAAAGCAAGTTCTTACATTATTTATGAGCATGAGTGACTTAGTTGGACTAAGGACATACTAATAAGAAAATTGGGATGTTTACTGTTTTTATTAAAAACTCTACTTCAGTCTTCCCAGATGGAACACCTAATGTATAGCTTGTGAAAGAGGCGTGAACATTTTATTTAAATTAAACTTGGATGTTCTCAGCTTCCTCCGCTTTGTCATTTATCTAAAAGGCTTGTGTTGTTATCTTGCAGATCAGATTATTATGTGATGTAGTGAATTACCCAACCCATTGAGTTACACATAGTAGATGATGAGTATTCACATGGATTAAGAAAATAATTGAATTTTTACTATTTTTACTATATGTGTGCATTTAACTATTGCCAATTTTTAGGATACTTATGTGGCTGAACAGAATCTGGAAGCTTAAGTGTTATGATTTTGTTTGATTCTTTTCTTAATGCAGGCTACAGTTTAGAAACTTGTTGGAAAAAAATGAAATCAGCCCTCTTCAAATCAAGGACTCTCTGTAATTATCGGGCTTTGAGAGACTTCACTTGTCAGACCCCTAGTGACTCACAAGACTGTACTTTTTAACTGTTGTGACAGGACATCTGTATACCCTAAATATGAAACTGCAGGGGAAGAAAACAAAAACATTGCTGATTTTTCTTAGGAAGTACAGAAATTTAGACTCATGTCAGGCATCTGAATAGAGCAGTTATTACCTTGTGCCCAGTCATTTCTACTGCTGAATTGTGTTGCATTGAATGATATCAGAGATTTATGAAGGCTTTATTAGAGAAATAAAGTCACAATTTGAAGAAATTGACAGAATTTTCAGTATGAGTAATGTTTTGCTTTTCTTGGGCTTTAGAGAGCAAGCTTAGGATGATAGAAGCCGTATCAGGGTAGTACTCTATCAAAACGAGCTCACGGGCCTTAACCAAACTTGCCTACCAATAAAAGAACTTAGTTGCAGAAGCTATAAATGAATATATTTGTCCCAGAAATTTCTAAAATTCCCAGCTGTTTAACCAAATTGAAGTGTTTGGCTCCAACTGGAGTTATGGTTGTCATACTCCACAAGTACGCAGGATACATCTGGCTCTTAAGTACTCTCATTGAGTCTCCAGAAAACAATATTACAATAAATTTGTGCACAATGCCATATTTCAGCCCTAGTGTTTTAGCCAAAAATAAGGGCCGATTGTTCTGAGTAGAGAGACTGTGGAAACAGATATTAAATGCCACCTTGGAAGCTGTTATTTATTTATTTATTTATTTATTTATTTATTTATTTATTTTGAGATGGAGTTTTGCTCTTAAGCTGTTATTTATTTATTTATTTATTTTGAGATGAAGTTTTGCTCTTGTAGGCCAGGCTGGAGTGCAATGGCGTGATCTCACCTTACTGCAACCTCTGCCTCCCATGTTCAAGCGATTCTCTTGCCTCAGCCTCCTGAGTAGCAGGGATTACAGGCATGCACCACCATGCCCGGCTACTTTTGTATTTTTAGTAGAGACAGGGTTTCTCCATGTTGGTCAGGCTGATCTCGAACTCCTGACCTCAGGTGATAAACCCGCCTTGGCCTCCCCAAGTGCTGGGATTATAGGCGTGAACCACTGTCCCTGGCCAGGAAGCTGTTATTCTTTTCACCTTTAGCTACATAGTCCTAGGACAACTACTTCAAATTTATGTATACTAGATTCCTCACTGCTAGAAATTAGAATGGTTTTTACACATTTATAATTTCATTAAAAAACTTATCTGGAATATTAAGTACTTGTTGAAACCTGTTTAACATTCAAATGGTTTAGAATTGATCCTTACAGAGTAGCACTATTGTGTAAACACAGTGCACTTTAGTGTAATAAAGTTGACAAAAGTGGTTTTACTGTTTAGAAAGGAGCAATCACTGCTATATTGCTAAAAGAAAAAAGATTTTATATTTTTGAAAACATGAGTAGGCCATTATTTATTACTGCTATCAATATAAAAATTCATGTTACTTTCACCCATAATCATGTAGTATTTTGTTGAATAACTGGGACTGCTGCTTTAAGAAAAATTGTTATCGGAGGGCTCCAGGAGACAGAAAGTACAGGAACAGCCTGAAGCCGTAGGACCCAATCGTACCTAGCAGCCAGCTGCAAAAGGGGCACTTAGCTTCAAGGCTGTCTGTCTTACTTTCTGTTCATCTGTCTGGTTTTTTTCCCTCCCTCCCTCTTTCCTTTCGTTCCTTCCTTAAATTTCAGTTTAAAGGCCATTAGAATCGCTTTGTGATTGTACCATAATCAATTAATTGTGCTTTATCAGTTATAAAATGGAAGTACAGTATTTAATTTGTATATTGCCTACCCTTCCAAAACTCTTTAATGTAAAAACTCTCTAAAAAAATGCAATTCTAACTGAGATTGGAAAATTTCAGGTTGAACTTGATATGCAAATGTTTATCATAGGCAATTTTTATGCCCATCCTATTAACTCAAAACTAGGTGGTTATAATAAAAATAGTGACTATTTCAGGCATACAGTAAGCATAGATGTATATTCATTAAGTTTTTTATAAATACATATATAAATAAATTGTAAAACAATCAAGAAATCAAGTCTTTCACGGTTATCTATTGCCATTGTTTCCTATGCATTGAAGCCCTCACCATAGCCATTACGATAAAACGTTCCCTAAGTACATAAAGGCTCTGATCGTTAAGATTTTTATTGCCAGCCACACATACAGAGCTGCAAATTGCCTTGTTTCAGATTTATTACGTATTACTCCAGAAATTCTATAAAGATCAAAAGAACTGATTACAATGTTGACCTTTGCATTAACTCATCTGAATTTAAATTCAAGTGTTTGATTTGGGAAAATAAGTCCATTTATCATAGGTCTGCTACTGAGGGGATTGTGCAGCACTGATTGGGAATGCTGAGACCAAATTTATTTATTGAGCGTGGGCTTGAAAATTGTTTGTAGGACAAGAGGAACAAAAGTTTGACCTGCCATTGTACAGTACCAGGGGAACAATGTGGACATTGCCCTTTTCAAATTTCAAGTAGTCAGTCTGTTTCAATCTTGTTGTTAAAATCTCCAGATAGTAAATTGAGCAAATATATACTGGTTTAATCATATAAACTATTCCTTGATTTAAAATTAATGATCCTTTTTTTACTGAGAAAATAACCATTCTTTTTCAACATGGCATTTACATTTTGGAACAGTATGAGATGCTTCCCATTCTGAAATTAGCCTTAATGTATTAGAAGTGAGCTCATACTTGTCAATGTTTTTTTTTTTTTCTGATGTACTAAGTAAAAAACTGTAGTAATGTTTTCCTATGTGGAATTATGGATTTACGTAACTTTCACCTATGGAACTATTTAATTATCAACACACAGAAATTCTATTAAACTCATATGCTGTACCCATACCCACACCCCAAATGGCAAATCTTGTCCACATTGATACACCTTTTCATCTGCTTTTAGATAAGCAGAGGGTATAAGAAAGTGATTTGATAAAGGGGATGGTGCTGGGCATCAGCACAAGGCATCAGCATGAATCTATCCCTAGATGCCCATGCTGTTTGACAGTATAGCATTCATAACAGTGTGAAAAATTAGGACCCAACACTGCTAAGTATGGTGATGATGGACATAACTTGGCCCATAGTAACCCAAAGAGCCTATTGGTATATATATTTTAAAAGCGTACATTGTGAATTAGGATTTATGCCCATCTTAACGTTAAAGTTCAGCTCTTCTGCTCTTCATGATGATTAACCTTCCAACCTAAGCCACAGTCAGAATGGAGAGGCCAGGGTGTTACCCATTTGCTAAGTTTCAGTGGGCAGACTGGAAACGATTACAGTAGACCCTTGATATTTGCAAGAGATTTGCCCCGAGACCTTTATGTATCTGCACATGGGAAAATGTAACTACATATTATTTTCCCCATAAAATCTGGTGAAGTATAGCTAAAAACAATTTTGACCCTTGAGACTATTAATGATTCTAAAAACACAAGACGAAATTATTTGTAAAGCTATTAAAGAAAATTCTGCCAATAAAATAAACTCCATAGCACATAACATGATTTTAATAACATTAACCCCAAATTTATAGAATCTTCAAATCTTAAGCAAGATTGATGTAATGAGATTTAGGTGTACTGAAATGTGAGTGCTCAGGTAACTTGTCATATACCTGCTTCATGTATGTGATTCACATTAGAACTGCCACAAAAGCATGAACGAATATGTCATGCCTTTTGGCTCTCTTGAATATTTCTCGTGCAAAATTTCTTGAGTTCAAACTTTATTTTTAAAATATGGATGTAGAGTTTTTCATTGTTGATACCTACAGGAAACTATCTAAGTTAGAATCAATTCATTTTTTGATGGAAAGGTAGGGCTGGGATAATAGTTTTGTACTTATTTCATCTTTATGCAGTCTAAAAATAAAGGATTCTGGTAAGGAGGAGGTAAAGACTGTAATTAAAAACCTGTTGACTACTGAGAGAAATAAATATGTATGGTACTTAGATATTATAATCTGCTTATTATCTTTAAAGAAGTTTTGTAATTTTTGAAATTAAAAAAATTGAATTGCAGTGAGAAATCCTTGAATGATAAAATTTCTATGTTATTGACAATATGAAATTCTTGGAATTATGCAGATGATTGAATTAGTGGGAAAAGTTGTATTTATTAAATTAATTTAAGCATTTTCTTTTTTCCTTATTTAGTCTAAATGGACATTTAAGCTCTCAATGGTATGATTGTACTTTGGTGAATCTGACGCTTTTGTTTGACCATTTTTATTATATAAGACCAAAGTGGTTTTATTTGTTGTAGTAATGATTCTTTCACCTCATATTTTAATATTTTGAGTACATTAGGACAGTGATAGTGGTGATAGAGTAGTGAGGAGAGACAGTGTTTTAGAAAGAGAGCACCTGTTGTCAGTGCAAAGCACTTATAATCTTTATACATTATAAATTATAATATATAATTATAGCTATTATATATTATAAAGTCTTATAATCTTTCCCATTTCATACCTCTTAAGATAATTCGCTGTAGCAAACGTATATTGAATACCTACTATGTGCCACACACTGTCTTAAGTAGCCGAGATACAAAGTTTATGAATTGAAATAGATCCTATTGTAAAGGGATTTGCTACCAAGCAGGGTAGACATGGGCTTAATATAATGTGGTAAAGTGTGTTATTAATGGAATGAACAAAAGGCTGAGGAAATTCAGACAGACGGAATAAGCCGAAAAGGACTCCTTTTCTTTGACTTTTAATCTGTATGAAAATAATCTAAGAACTCAACATAGAATCACCCAATGTTTTTGATGAAAAAGAGTTTAGAGAAAATATTGAATTTTTTTTAACAGATTCAAAAATCAAGGTCCCACGACTTAAAGCGACTTATCAAAGCTCATACATCTGTTTTTTATTTTTTAAGAATATAGTTACTGATCACAGATTTAGTGTACTTGTAGAGGTTACCATCTAGGTAAAACCTTCCTAATGACTAGAAAGCAAGCGATTAAGTTCAAAATTATGTGGTATTCGCCTTAATTGCAACGGGATTTCCCAAAAATCAGAAATAGGCTAATAGAAATGGAGAATACACTATAGAAGACACCAGCAAATTAAGCCTTATGTATTTGGATAAATGGAGAGTATCAGTCTGAATAAAAGAAAAGAAAATTAGAAGCTGGAATGAGTTTTTAGCATAAGAATGACAGTTTCTGGCACAAAAGTCTTGATAAAATATTCAGTGTGTATATGCCTCTTGTTTGCCAGAATGTTTTGCTTCTAATTTTTTCTCTGTATTTTCTCTTTTTAATCCTTCAGAAAATCTATGAAATCAGAATTAGAATCAATTTATGGATGAGCTTATTGAGGCACAGAATGAGTTAATTAACATAACTAGGTTGCATAGTAAAAGACTGCTTTATCTGACTACAAAGCACCCATTCTTTCTTCCATACTATCCTGTAAGTCTTTAATAGATGATTCCCAAATTTTCTCACCTATGAGACTAAAAAAATACTGGTATTCGCCAGTAGCCAAAAATATGTAACTAAATAAATGCTAATAAAATTTTAAAGTTGGGCTTTAGGAAAAGATGCTAATTTTGAGAGGGATTATAATGAATTTATTTGGATATAAGGAGTTCTAGCTGATTCTTAGCATATACAAAAACAGACAGTATAAGTGATTTGAAAGAGAAATAGGGATGAGCAAAGTTAAACGAAATTTTAAAATTTAAAAACATTTTTGTAACCTGAAAGCAGTAGAGGTGACGAGGTGGATCTATTTCTAGAGTTTGTGGCACGCTGCTCACTCCCTCCTTACTGGTTTTTAGTTTTAATTGCAAGTATACTGGGTTGTCCTCCTAAAACCTGAATCAGTTGTCTATTCATTCAACAAATATATCTAGATACTATTTTAGGTACACAGGATGCATTTTGAGCAGTCTCCTTTCTGGCTTTGACTTAAAACAACCTTGTACATTAACTTGAAAAGAGAGTGATAACTTCCTTTTTAGACTGTTACCTCAATATCAACTCACCCACTCAACTGGAGTTGAGTAAGTAGATACTTGACATTGAGGTAACAGTCTAATACAGAGGGAGTTATTTTTTCTATTTCGATTAAGTCAAGTGATTGAAACTAAAAACTAGCAACCATTCCAGGAATGAGTAGTCCTAATAACTAGGTCTGAGTTGAAATGTCAAGCATGTTGGTAAAGCAGATTGGGGCTATAAAATCTATAAAATCTGCTACGCATAAGAACTAGCATTATTGGGTCCTCACTATGTGCCAGGCATTTTTCCAAGCACTTTGTGTGTATTAACACACGTAATTTTCATAACAGCCCTATGAAGCAGGTTTTACTATTGTTGACCTTATACCCGTAAGGCAACAGAAGTACTAAACAACTAAATAGCTAGAAAGTGACAAAGCATGAATTTGAACAAGACAGTGTGTCTTTAAAATGCAAACGAATCTCCAGTTATTTAGCGCCAAGTTGAGCTAAGTAACTGAGACACGTCTGCAATATCCTGAGCTGAATGCGGTTAGTACCTTTACAGCTCATGTTGCAATAAATTTTGTACCCTATCCAACTGTGTGGTCATGTGACATCTGGTCACCCTGTGAGGACTAGGAAAGCTCCAAAAGGATCCGGCTTTAAAGAGGACGATTAACTGTTGCTTCATCCAGGTGGTGGTGAGTGCAGAGGGTACTAGCTGTGAGCTTTTATTATCTTTAGATATCCTAAATGTTTTTTTTTCCACTGACTATAAGTAATTTTATAAACAGAAGGAGTTTAACACAGAATTTCATTTTGAGTATGAAACATGGCCTCATTTTATAGGTGAAAGTTAACTGGACCATCACGGCCCTGCTCACTAATAAGAAGATGGGCAATTTTTGCTTAGAATCTAATACTTTACCCAGTTGATAATGGGATTAAAATACAGTCTCATGTTTCTGATTTGAGAAGGAATGTTTGCTAGGATGTTTTTATGGCTGTTCCTAAATCTTCAAAATGTGGGTGGCATAAGTTGTGGTCTGTATTTTACAGGAGAGGGAAATTAATTGTAAGAACTGTAAGAATCTTTTTATTTTTATTTATTTATTTATTTATTTATTTATTTATTTTTGAGACCGGGTCTCGCTCTGTTGCCCAGGTTGGAGTGCAGTGGCGTGATCTAGGCTCACTGCAACCTCCACCTCCTGGGTTCAAGCAATTCTTCTGCCTCAGCCTCCCGAGTAGCTGGGATTACAGGCACCCCCACCATGCCTGGCTAATTTTTGTATTTTTAGTAGAGATGGGATTTCACCATGTTGGCCAGTCTGGTTTCAAACTCTTGACCTCAAGTGATCTGCCCGTCTTGAGCTTCTAGAGTGCTGGTATTACATGCGTCAGCCACCACACCCGGCTATAAGAATCTTTTTAATAGATCTTATTTTATATTCATTTAAGTATTTCTATACATCATTAAAAGAGCACACAGTTTTTTTTTACTAATTATATTTGTTATCCCTATTGCTATTTACCAAATCTATATCTATATTCAATAAAAAAGGCTACATGAAAACCTGTGCGCCTAGGATTCTGTTATATATGATTCAGAACAAAGTATCTGGCATGACTTTCATGGAGATACCAATCTAAATATCAAGATAAAACATAAATACTTAAGTCAACAAGTGAGTATTGTTTTATTTTATTTCATGTCTGCCAGACACTGAGCAATGTATGGGAGAAATGAAATTGAGTAAGAGAGAGTCCCTCGTCTCTAGATGCTGCTACTCTGGGAACCACACTTGGATGACCTCAGCATATGGCAGTGCTTCTCAAAGTGTGATCTGGAGACCACTGGGAGTCCCTGAGACTTTCAGTGGGTCCCCAAGGGCAAAACTGTTTTTGTAATACTAAGATATTATTTGTCTTTTTCACCTTTATTTTTTCACAGCTGTGCAGTGGTAGAGTCTCCAGGAAGAGTGCGCTTGTAGATTCTTGGATTTAAAAATTAGCACAGTTTTAATATTTCATACAGTAAATATCAATAGATATAATTTACATAAACAAAAACTCTCTGTAGTCCTCTATCATTTTTAAGAGTATAAAGTTTGAGAATTGCTGTTAGAAAGAAAAGAGCAGGCTGGGTGCGGTGGCTTATGCCTGGAATTCCAACATGGTGGGAGGCTGAGACGGGCAGATCACTTGAACTCAGGAGTTCAAGACCAGCCTGGGCAACATGGTGAAACCCCATTTCCCCATCTCCACAAAAAAAAAAAAAAAAAAAATTAGCCGGGTGGGCATGGTGGTATGCACCTGTAGTCCCAGCTACTTTGGAGGCTGAGGTGGGAGGATCACTTGAACCTGGGAGGTCAAGGCTGCAGTCAGCTATGATGGCCCCCCTGCACTCCAGCCTGGGCCCCAGAGCGAGACTCTGTCTCAAAAAAAGAAAGAGCACAACTTTTTACAATTAAGGCCAATGGGACCCTGTTCTGTTCTCTGACCTCACATTGTACCCGTCTTTCCTTCCCCACACAGACTTCCATGTTACTGCTTGAACATGTAAACTTCCCTGCTTCTAGGCCTTCATATATGCTACCTCCTTTGTCTAGGAATGTTTCATTTCTCTTGCTCTTTGCTTGGCTGCTCCATCTTACCCTTTAGGGGTCAGATCAGCTGGGGTTTGTCTTCCCTACTGCCTTCTCCTTATTTATTTTCTTCACTACATTTTATAAAATCTGTAGTGTTCTTCTCCGTTTGTTTTATTCATTGTGGCTCCCTAGAGAAAAATGTCAATCCCATAAATGCAGGGGCCTTGTCAGCCTTGTTCACCAATACGTCTCCTCTTTCTTGCTCAGGACACATAGTAAGGGCTCAACATTTTTTTGGTGAGTGAACGAAGCAGACATTTCTAGACCAAAATAGTGGCTGTGCTACTTGTCAGGCAGGTGGCCCTAGGTAAGTTGTTTTAATCTCTCCGTGCCTCATTTGTAAGATTGAGATAATAATCAGAATCTCGTAGAGTTGTGAGCATTAGAAATATTTAATATGCAGCTTCTGAGAGTCCCTGCAACCTAGGAAGTACTCAATCATTGTTTGTTGAAATCAATAATAATGGATACTATTTACTGAGTACCTACTGGGTTAACCGCAGAGGACTAAAGAGTAAAACAGTACCTTTGCACTTGGAGTTGCTCGTAGCCCAGTAGAGTGTGCTACTTGGCATTCTGTTTGTGTACCGGTCCAGTGGAGTTGGGTTGTAGTGGCATTATGTCAATGTTTCACAGACTGACTCTGATAGACAATATCCTATTGTTTCAGATTCCATGGTGTGGTTTAATGTCCACGAAACTCACAGTTAATACTGTGAAACAATTCAAGAAATGATTGGTGATGTCCAGTTTCTTAATTATATTGATGCATACATGCTCCTGTTGCTTTGTAGGTGGCTTCTAGAATGGTTTGTAAGCACATATGATATAGCCTGCCCTATTCTCAGAGTATATGCTAGTGCTGGACAGCCTCCTTTCTGTCAATGAATTTCTTAACAGTGTGCTACCCAGAAAGATAATTCCGTAATATTTTTTCTTTTTTTCTTGTATTCTTTTTTCCTCTGTTTTGACCAACTTGTCCAAAATGTTTTAGAAGTTCATTCATGATAGTAATGAACATCTCTTTCATTCTCTATATTTTAAAAATTATGAACTACTCCTTATGCAAAACACTGAGTAAATTATATTCCTGTAGTCAGTTGATTCTCTTTGCATAGTTTTATCTTTGTGTGCTATTTCATGAGATTGATATTAGAATGGTTTTAATTATACAGATGGCATTGTGGCTTTAAAAACACCATATCCAGATTTTTGAAAGACTATGGTATCTAACCTGTTCATGAATTCCTTGAGATATAGACTGAATTTTTATGACTATTGCAAAATGCTAATCAGGTCTCATGAAAAATATTTGTGCTTTTGACTAATTCAGCACATGGTTCAATGTAGGCAAATGTGCCAGATCCTGGTGGCAATACAATAGTAAATAAGAAAAGCCTTGCTTTCCAGAAACATATTATTATAGAGAAGATATATTATTATAGAGAAGTATACATATTATTATATGTGTAATTCTAACATGAGGCAGGTAGTCTGTTAAGTGATATAAGAAAGATACAGAGACATATAGTAATTAAAATTGTATAAAGAAATTACTTCCATTGTGTGTGGTCAGAGAAGCCTTCAAGATTCTGCTTTATTTTGAATAAAATTAAACAAAGTGTGTGTGTGTGTGTGTGTGTGTGTGTGTGTGTGTAACTGGGAGGAGGTGTGTTCCCTTTATGACTTCCAACAGCCTAATACCATGTATTCAACTGGTCTGCTGGTTCAAGTTTTCAGGCCATTGGTATTGGCCAAGAAAAGCAAATCAGCTGTAAAACATTCAATTTAGAAATAATTATTATAGCTAAAATACTTCTCTATTTTATTTTAACTCATGACCTTTACACTAATTGAAAAGCATCAGAATTATCAGCCTATACAGTCACTAATAATGTCTTTGTGGAAATTATTGAATTAAGTTTTATAATTTAGACTAAGTATCACAGGCTTTAACTTTATTTTTTAAATTACTGTTTTTTAAAATTCAGTGTTTTGTAAACTAAATAATGTATCTGCACTTCTGATACAATCATGAGAAAAAATTATTCATTTGATTTTTATCAAACCCCACCAAGATGGTTTCAGTTAACTCACTGAAAGAAATGGTGATGGCCCCAATAAATAATCATCTTTGATTGCACCATTTTTCTGTGAACACACCCTCTTTGCTCCCTTTCCCACCAACCCTACAAAAACTCCTTATTCTTGCTAACATCTACTGTAACATTTATTGTCATCTTATTATTGAGATTGTATTTTGCATTAGACTGTGAAACAATTAATACAAATAATAATAGCTAATCTACACTGATCTATATGCTTTACAAATGATCTCATGTAATTTTTGTAATAAAACAATAAAAAAGGTGCCATTATCCACCCCCATTTTGTAGATGAGGAAATTGAGACAGTCATAAGACTGAAACGTGGAGAAGTTAGTATGTGGACCCAGGCAGTCTCACTCCATAGCCCAGTTTTCATCTCTATGCTCTTCTCTTTTTTAAATTTATTTATTTTGTTATTATACTTTAAGTTCTGGGATACATGTGCAGAACGTGCAGGTTTATTACATAGATATACATGTGCCATGGTGGTTTGCTGCACCCATCAACCTATCATCTACATTAGGTATTTCTTCTAATGCTATCCATCCTCTATTCCCGCACCTCCGACAGGCCCTGGTGTGTGATGTTCCCCTCCCTGTGTCGATGTGTTCTCATTGTTCAACTCTCACTTATGAGTGAGAACATGCAGTGTTTGGTTTTCTGTTCCTGTGTTACTTTGCTGAGAATGATGGTTTCCAGCTTCAATTCTTAAGAACTATTTTATACCAGAGGGGAAACAATGATGAAATCCACAAATTTCAGTTTGTTTTGTTAAACTTGGTGGATAGCATATTTCATTGCGATCACTGCATTGTATAACAAGAATTACTGCTAGGACTCCATGTTACTTTGTTTTCTAGACTTACTATAAAGGTTATGTCTTTGTCACTGTTGATTTTGTAACCTATAGATTGAAAAGCATGATATATATTACATGGCATTTTACTATAAAACAATGAAAAAGCTTAAACTAGTATTTAGTACACTACTACCTGTGGATCATATTGAAAGAATTTCATCTGTTCTAATTTGTAAGGATAATTCCTCTATTCATGAGTGTGTTCTAAAGAGTTGATGTCAGTTTGTAAGTGTGGTGAGCAAAAAGTTAAGTCTTGGGCAAGAGAAAATGTAGCTTCTTTATTTACTACTTTTGTTATTTCTCATGAGCTTCTGCCTATTAGTGCTGGGTGTGGGGAAAGTGGGGAAAGTGGGGAAAGAAGTACGTTGATGGAGGAACAGGAATCTGGGAGTCATCTTAGTCTGTTTTGTGTTACTGTAACAAAATACCCAAGATGGAATAATTTATAAAGAAAAGAGGTTTATTTAGCTCACAATTCTGCAGGCTGAGAATTTCAAGAGCACAGCACTGTCTTCTGGTGAGGTCTCCTGTTCTACGTCATAACATGGAGGAGAAAGTCAAAGGGGAAACAGGCACGTGTGAAGAGAAAAACCTGAGTGATGTCCTGGCTTTGTAACAACCCACTCTGGAGGGAACTAACCCATTTCTATGAGAATTATTCCAATCTTCCAGCAGGAGAACCCACTACTGTGAGGAGGGAACCAAACCATTCTTAAGGGATCCCATGACCCAAACACCTCCAACTAGGCCCCACCTCCCAGTACCATCATGCCAGGGGCCAAATTTCAGCATAAGTTTTGGTGGGGACAGACAAACTATAGCAGGAAGTGAAACAGATTTTCCAGTTACAATTATCTCTATATAAACTTTTTCTTTGGGCAACTCAGCCCCTTTTTAACAAATGCTTGTTCTTGCAATTCTCCTCTCTCCCCCGTCTCCTCTCCATGGTGGCGCTATGGAGCTTATGTGTCCTGGGATAGGGGTGTGGATTATGGGGAAATCTATTATTTTAGATCAATGCATCATCTTTCTGTCCATGTACTATTCTTTGCCTTGGTGACCTCTAGCTGGTCTGGACTGAATACTGGCACCACATTCACTTCTGAGTCTGGTTCCATTTGGACTTTGAGGGTATTATGCTGGTATCCATTACTGAAGCCTTCAGACTCCAGCCATCTGCCTTGGATTTTCCAGTCCCTGTGCTTTCTTGAATCCCAAGACAGTCCTCACCCACTGGTCCCCTCATTAGGTCACAGAAACTCCTGGATCACCTGTCTCACACACTCAGACTTTGGGGAACCAGCAGCATTCTCTTGGGCTGTCTAGCCTCCTTCTTCCAAAAATGCAGCATTTTTACCTCTGTCCCCTGTTGGGCAAGGTGTCAGTTCAAATGTGGCACATCTTCAGACATGGTACCTCCCCGACTGTACCTCGGGAAGCAGACATCCCTCAGTCCCCCATGCTTCTCTGACCTTCCACCTTACTTCATTCAAGAGTGTGGAGATGATTAGAATGTTGGTTTCTGACTTACTCCTTCCACTTCAGCTTTAGTTCTCCTTTCCATGCACCAAGAAGCAAGAAGGGGCAGGATGCCTCAGGTCCTAGTCATCATAGGCCGAAGGGTTGGCCTAATGCTGCTGTATATAAAAGAAACTGTGTATCTTCAAGCTGTTGATGTAGGATCCAGAAAGCAATGAGGAAGTAAAAACAAAAATATAGCAATTTAATACAAGAAAACATTATCTTTTCTGGTTTATGTCTTTTTAGTGATTTTAACCTTGCCACCCTTTTCTTAACAGACTCTGATGATGTCAATTAGTCCCAAAAATTTAGCTTAATTTTTAAAGACTTAAACATAGAGATTATTTTACAGGATGAACAATATTCTTAGATTTCTGAACCTTTGTTACCTTTCTAACCATTATTTTCTATGAACCTCTAGTCAGGTTTATTTCATTTCCAATATATATACCATTTTAATTCATAGCTTGTTTATGTGCATAGTCTCCCCTCCTTCCATTGGCTTAGATCCTAGCCAGCTCTAACACTCAGCATAAGTCTCATTTCCTCCAAAAAGCACGTTTGCTAATTTGGGGTTCAATGATCTTTTTTTTTAAACTTCTGTTGCAGTTATAACTAAATGCACACAGTTTAGTAGTTGTTTAATCTTTATATGGTTTTATGTTTTAAGTCTGCAACATATTAGCTAGTAGGGTTGAAATTCATTGGAATCTTCCATATAGCAGTGCTGGACGTATGAAGTAGTTGTTTCCTATCTCCTTTCTTATTCGTGAATTCCTGGTCCACCATATGGCATGTTGTTTTCTAGGACTATATGTAGAATTTAATAGATATGATTGGCTTTATTATTATTAATTAGGGATGAAGCTTGGTGTACATAATAAGGTATCCAAATAATGGTGGCTTGAACAAGAGAGGGTTTTGCTTTGTTTTGTTTCTCTCATAGCATAGAAAGGCATTTGGTGGTTTGGTTACCCAGATAAAAGATGCCAAGGTGGAAACCTTTGATTCTTTTGGTCTTTAACTCCTAGTGAAAAAAAAAAATGGATGTAATTGCCTGTATCCCAGGTACCGTAAAGTACAAAGAAGGGCAGAAGGCACATGCTAGCTGAGTCAATCACTTAAAGAACTTTCCTTAGAAGCTTCACCTGGTGATTACATGTACCTTTTATAGTCCAGAACTCACCCCACGTCAGGTGAGTTATCTCTGGCTGCCTGACTGACTTTATAAACCAGTGGTTTCCAACCTTTTTGACACCAGGGACAGGTTTCCCGGAAGACAATTCTTCCAAGACTAGGGCTAGGAGAATGGTTTGGGGATGATTCAAGCATAATATATTTATCGTGCACTGGATTTCTATTATTATTTCATTATAATACATAATGAAATAATTATACAACTCACCATAATGTAGAATCAGTGGGAGCACTCTGCTTGTTTTCCTGAAACTAGACGGTCCCCTCTGAGGCTGATGGGAGACAGTGACAGATCATTAGGCTTTAGATTCTCATAAGGAACACACAACCTTGATGTCTTGCATGCACAGTCACAATAGGGTTCACACTCCTATGAGAATTGAACGCCACCGCTGATCTGACAGGAGGCAGAGCTCAGGTGGTAATGTGAGCAATGGGGAGTGGCTGTGAATACAGATGAAGCTTTGCTTGCTCCTCTGCTGCTGTGTGGCCTGGTTGGGGTCCCCTGCTATAAACAGCCAGAGTTGAGATAGACATTTACTTCTATAAATGTAAAGCTAATAAGTATTCCAAAAATAGGAGAGTCTGACTGTGATTATTAAAATAGATATTGGCCAAACAATTTTTTAAAGTTTTAGGTTATTCTGTGGGATTTTTGTTGTCATTTATTGAGTATGTAATATGCTAAGATTATATTTACACTGCTATCTGTCAACTAATATTTGACTTCTTTTTAATTAACTAATTGACTCATTTATTCATATCTTAAAGAATAGTTTGCAATATGTTGTGTTTTGTACTTTTTCCCTCCCCATCAAATTATGATTACATGCTTTTCTTTACTTATGTAAATTTTTAGTACAATTAACAATATAATAAGGTCTTGAACTGCATCACATAAGATTGAATGATTGAATGGTTGCCTGCATGTTTGCTTTAGAACAGCCTGTACAGAACTATATTTTAAGTGTTTATTGGCTAAATATAAACCATATTAAGTTGTCAGTTTAAAAATGTTGAGACTATCAGCATTTTTCTTATAAATTACGCCGATCTTGAGATTGTTAGAAACACTCGTTTAATTATAAAAACCAGCTATAATTTTTTCCCTTGATGTAAATTAAGGTTTTATGCAACACCACTGTCAGGTTAAGAAGCAATTGACTAGTTTATAAAAACAGTTGGAAAAACTGTAGAAATAATAACCAGTTCAAAAAGTATGCACAATGCATGTGACACATTGTTGAATAATGTGGAAAAAAAATAATTTTAGCTGCCCAAATATTGATCATGTGTTTTTGAGTACCAAAATAATTTAAAGAATTTATAAGTAAGCACTTAAAGGTTTTCCTAGTCTGCTTATATTCTTATATAAATTTTAAAAATGCACATGTAGAGTTTTTGTCCAAAAAGCTATATTAATAATTTGTTATGTCCTCAAACACGTTTGCTGAATCTCATCATTATCTTCACTGCCATGTTGCCCTCTGACCTCTTCTGCTACCCCCCCAAAAGTGAAAAAGAAGACAAACAATTAATTTTACATGTATCAAGATTGAATATGTATTATTCTCCCTAGGAATGAACTATTGAGATATCTTCTATTTTTAAGTCTTATCCTTTATATAATAGGCTCTATATAACCTAAGCAACAAGGAGAAAATACTTTCCAGCTTCTATTTTCTATGTATGTATGTGATTTTTTTTTAACCTTTGGTAAAATTGTGGGAAATGAGAATGAAGACATTAAACATAAAATAGAATGTTTTTTCATTGTCTGATGTTCTTGAAAATAGTTGAACACTACTTTTAAAGAATGACTTAAATGTCCAGAGAGATAAAAAGATTTTTATAAACAAATTCCTTGGCAGGAGCTACATTATGTGCTATATATTTCAGGATAATAATAAGGGCTTACTGTGGGTCAGTGTGTCATATCCCAGTGGTGTCTAGTGAGATGGAGGGTTATCTTATATGTCAGCTAGATAACCCTGTGAACCATTTTGAGCAGGCAAGATAATGGGACTGAATTCTGAAATGAAGGTTGAAATATACTGGAATATTGTTACATGTGGGAACAATAACTTTTTGAAATAAATGTAGTCACCTTTTGACATCATTAGGTGTATTTGCTAATAATTTTTAATAGAGTATATTTAGGTGAATAGTTGGATAAAGGATGAAGTGAATCAGATATATAATTATATGTTTAAATAGATAAATGAAAATTACAAATATTCCCATGCACAGGAAGCTTTTATTATTAGAAAGCCTGAGCAAAAAATTGAAACATGTTTTTCTTCTCTATTATAAATACTGAATTGACATTTCCTAATACAAGCAACGTTTTGCCTTCTTAATTGCTATTTCATTTTGAATATGAAATTACTTCCACCCAAACGTAGGAGCAATAATGTAGAAATCTTTAAAGTTGCTTTGGATTACTGTGTTTCCAGGATAGTATTTTCATAAACCATTACATAAAATATTCATCTCTTTTTTAAAATTACAAATTATTTCAAGTTTTAAAATTCTTTGTATTTGCCTCCAAAGTCAGTTTGCCAAGCCTAATTTTGAGAAGGGGTCTGTGTGTGTGTGTGTGTGTGTGTGTATAGAATGAGTCCCCAAAACTATTTTTAAATGGAGACATGACTTGCTTTGATATGGATTAAGAAAATCCACGTTTAGATTATCATGGTATGTAAATTAGAATTTTAGAAGATATATAGATTGCCAATATAATCCAAGCATATAGCAGTGGGATGAAATGATAAAATATTTTTATACCATCTTATATAAATTTTGTTTATTACTTTGGCATTTATTCATAACAGATCTTTATGCACAGTGGATTTTACATAAACATATGTGGACATATCCTTATTTTCTTGACACTCATAATATTGCAAGCTTTATAAATGAGGGATTTAGGAAGCCTTTGGTCAGCCAGTAGAGGCCACTCACAGCTTGTTACTAAAACTGGATGGCAAAGTGAAACTCTTTACTGTCACTATTGGGCATCTTTCTGAGCTGGTTAATTTTTAGTTCCTTACTCAAAAAAGGTATTACCATGGAGTGGTATAAAAAAAGTTGTTGCTGTATCTGTTTTAGAATTGTGTAGTGATTAATCTTTTCTGTGAAAGCATTTAGATCTTTCATTAGTAGTGTATACCAGAAATGAGAATTTATGTGTTTAATAATTAGAAGTATTATTTGAATAGACCAATAATTCTAAATTCTTAATTGTCAATGCTGACTGGCTTTAACTGGGAAAAAAATTGTTTACAATGAAGATTTAAAGCAATCACACTGTTTAGTTTTAGGTTAAAAACATAATTGCTAATGTCATACATATAACTGTCTGTATATGTGTGTATTTCTAATCTTAGTTTAGTATAATTTTCATTCTGTCATTTCTTAGAGAAATATAGGTGCTGCTATTACTTGAAAATATAGTAAGATTACTTCAAAACTACCTGAAGTCTGTGTCTTCATTCACTACTTAATGCGATGCTGGCAGCTGTAAGGTTAGCATCTTCCCTGCGACACATGTATAGATTCCTCAGGGAGGCCAACCCTCAATAGAAAGGCAAGCCTTGTACTTCTCTGTGGTTTATTTCTTGCTATTTTTGTTTTAACAAAACCTTTCTGGTTTAAAGATATAATCACACATTTAGATTTATATCTGCTTTTGAAGGAAAAATAGCCTAAGTTCTCCAATTTTCCCCAAGTTCTCTTACATATTCTCATCGTGGAGTGTTTACTCCCCTCTAGTACACTTTGTAAATGTTGTCCTTCTTTTGCTGTAATGATTAGTATGGGAGCCGGCTTTTATTCTTGTTAGTCCTTCTATAACATGTGCTGGTAAACCTGTTTAGTGCTGCCGTGCCCTGCCTTGTCTAAACTTAAAATATCCTGCATGCTACCCAGAGTTACAGGCAAGGTCCAGAGTATCCTTGCCTGAAGATTTTCCTAGAGTATATTCCAGATTCAGGTTATCATTTCCTGGGACCAATCCCCAAATACAGAAAACATTTGTTTTGATGTATTGTCTTTTATCTTTATTTTTTGTAGTTTCCCTGTAAGGGAAAAAGTACTAGGGCAAATAGGAAAGTTTTGGTTCAAAGCTAGCTTAATTCAGTCCCTTTAGTCTAGGGCATGTGCCCTCACCTCAGTGAATGTTAGTTTCTTAACTATTACTTGTGAATAATAATGTTTCCTCACTCTATGCACCTTGTTTATGAAAAGCAAGCCATAAAGAACAGGAGTGGTTGGGCACTGTAGCTCATGCCTGTAATCCCAGCACTTGAGAAGAGGCTGAGGTGGGAGGATTACTTGAGGGCAGAAGTTCAAGACCAGTGCACACAACATAGCAGGACCCCAGCTCTATACAAAATGTTTAAAAGTAGCTGGGCATGGTGGTAGGCACCTGTAGTCCTAGCTGCTCCAGTGGCTGAGGCAGGGGGATTGCTTGAGCCCGGGGGATTGCTTGAGCCCGGGAGTTTGAGGGTGCAGTAAGCTATCATTAAGCTATGAGCTATGACTACTGCCACCTGAGTCACAGAACAAGACCTTGTCTCAAATAAGTAAATACATTTAAATAAATTTAAACAAATAAAAAATAAGGATTTATTGTTAATGAAAATAGAAATATTTCTACTAATTATATTAATTCTTGATATATCATCTGTGATGATTATTACACATTCTTTGTCAGTTTGTTCATGCTTAAGTCCTTCCAAGAAGGATTTAAAATTGTCTTGTAAAAACATAACAAACAAACAATATAGAACTTTTTTTTTTTTGAGATGGAATCTTGCTCTGTCACCAGGCTGCGATGCAGTGGCACAGTCTCATCTCGCTGCAACCTCCGACTGCCTGGTTCAAGCAATTCTCCTGCCTCCGCCTCCCGAGTAGCTGGGATTACAGGCATGTGCCACCATGCTCAGCTAATTTTTGTATTTTTAGTAGAGACAGGGTTTCACCATGTTGGCCAGGATGGTCTTGATCTCTTGTCTTCGTGATCTGCCTGCCTCGGCCTCCCAAAGAGCTGGGATTACAGGCGTGAGCCACTGCACCTGGCCAGAACTTTTATTTTAACCTTGACTAACAAATAGGAAAACTAAATTTTCCTATTTACCACCTAGTACTTTTTCCCCTACAGGGAAACAAACAAAAAAATAAAAATAAAAATAAAGACTAAAAGTAATCAGTTTCACCCACTATACTATAATTTAGATAAGATGAAGGCTATGAATAGTAAATACTACATAGGTCTTAGTTCAAAGTTTTTCCCTAAAAGTCATGCATTGTGAGCTCTGCTGATAAGAGCAAGATTGTTTGTGAATATTGGTATTTTTAAAGATATGAATGATAAGAACCTGGCATGCCTTTTTGAACCATTATTAGATTTTATACAATTCCAAACTTTGAGGCATTTTCTCCGTTGGAAAACTGAGTTATATTCTATAAACTTAGTAATTTTCAACAACAGTTTTGAACTCTCCAGTAATTCAGTTGTCTTCAGGAATGGATCATCTTCCTTCCTGAATATTCCTTCTAGGAGGACATTGTCTGAAACTAAAACATCCGATAGGTAATGATTTCTAGTGATTTCTCCCTAGCATTAGGCATAATACCAGGCATATATTCGATGTTCTAATTTTTATTGTATATATTTCATATGCACCAATTTTTTCATTTCTTGTAGCCAGTGATGAGGATTTTTCCTGGCCTGCTCTATAAACACAGTTTTACTTTAATAGAAATGTAGACAAATGAAGGTGAAATATGAATTATTACATGAATTATATTTACTAATATTTTTCTTATTCTTAAAAAACAAAACAACAATCAAAAACACTCTTGGAGTTAAAGGAGTTCCGTAACTTGACTTTATCAAGACATCAAAAAGATTGGTTCAATGTAACAATATAACTAAAATCACCTAACTGAATGGGAACATATATCCCTTATTAAATAATAAAGTTAAGCACAATTTTATATGTACATTAGGTTGCTAGTGAGTATTTGTTAAATTGTACCAAGTAACAGTACTGGATTTAGAATAAGAAGCTTTCTGTGGCTGCATAAGGTGCTAGATCACATTAGCAAGTAGGTAAGGATCAGCTTAGGGAAAGCCTTGCATGCATATCTCATTAGTTTTCATTTTACTTTCAGTGTAGAGCCATGGATGGCTGTGGAATGAGAAAGTTGACATGTGAAAAGCAGCAATTTAGAAAGTTGAATTTGGCACGTTGGTAAGATGGATTGGAGCAGGGGGAGATAAATTGCATCTAACTCCCTTCTTAGAGGTGATTTTTTTCCTCTTTATTCCTGTTAAATCAGATAACTACTTTGTTTCCTTTTAATCTTATAAATGACATCCAATTTATGCTCCTCGAATTATCACTTTTTGTATTTGTTTTAAAAGCAGTTCTAAAGTAATTTTTACATTTTTGTATGTTGCTTTAAAAGTAATTTCAATGTTATTTTCTTGAATATGTTTCTCATGCCTGAATAGATTGTGCTTTTTGTGAATTGTGACCATTCTGTAATATTACAAGAACAGATGACACCATGAAATATTTTATCCATTCCTCCAACTATCTTGTAATATAACTTTTAAAACGCCAATATAAAACAAAGGTGCACTCATTGGAAATGTTTTCAAACAATCTTCCTTTATTCTTCCGTATGGGGATAAGAGATAAACATCCAACACATTTATTTTAATGTTCTTGTAAAAGGTTAGAATATTATTTTACTTTAAAGTGTTGTTTCTTTCTTCAAAGATGTTGAGTCAAATTAATAATTGCCATAAGAAAAGCCAGAAACCTCTGGATCTTGGCAAACTGGTCCAGAGGGTAAAGCAGTGCCTCCCTACAGCCTGGAGGCCAGGGGGATTTGATTGACCAGTCCTCACAAAATTGAAAGGCCTTCTTTTGAATGGCAGCTTGCCAACATAAGTGTTTGTCAGTGTGGGCACTGAAGCAGAGTAGCGTTTGGAAGGCAAATAAAATATAGTTGAAAAGCAGAGCAAAATTGGAGGGGGACCTGCTATACTAGAGGGAGAGAAGAAAGGATCATGGTTTCTTGTTCTTATGTGTGGACATGAACCTTCATTAATTTACTGAAGGAATCTTAATCATTGAGAATATAAGTAAGATATCATCAATATTGAATGGCCTCTGTATTAATCTTACAAGACTCTTGTGTCTCAGATAAGTTTACCTGATTTGGGAAATTATTTGTTCAGCTGTGTAATTGTAGAAAAATAGTATGGCATGCATTGGGTTTGATAACAACAAAAGTAAATGAAAAGGAGATATTAAGCCAACTTTTTATCTTTTGAGGATAATCGTAAAATTGGTGTCAATACATCAGGGACAAAAAGAATAAGAAATTGCTTTCAATATGTCCAATAACCTTCAGAGAACAGATATTTTTTCATTGATAATCGATCATTTAGGAGAATTTCCAATATATTGGTACATATTGACCTTCTGAATTGATAGTGCTACTTGTACAACTGGTGTTAAATTTTTATTTCTTGCTACTACATTCCTATTTCCTGAGATTGATCATTTTTAAACAACAGCAAAATCTAAGACCCATGTGATCTTTTAAAATTGTGACACAAAAGTTATGTTTTCTAGAAACTTCTTAAGACTTTGTGTGATAAGCGTCTAATAAAAAGAAATACATATGCTTTATTTAGGATTGTAGTCATTATTTACATACAATATTTAACAAATGAATCATAAGAATTCAGGGCATGTAATGTTATGTCTAAGGTTATCATCACTAAATATTGGCTAATTACAGAAATGATTGTCTCCAGAGATTTAGCAATTATAAGAATTGGATTTTGGAGCTACTGTTTCTCATGAAAAACAGAATACCTGTTTCCTATCTAATCTTACGGAATAAAATGTATTTTTCTTACTAATAAACTTTACTATGTGAATATTTTATAGATATTTAAAGTGAAACGACTTCTTAAAATTTGTGATTTCTAAGACATTTCCAAAATCACTAGAAAGCATGTGTTTTGGAGAAGAAAACAATCACCATACTTAATTGTTTGCTAGAAATTAACACTTTGATCTGATATTTAAAACTGCTTCATTTTATTTTGTAAAGATTATTTTCTATCCTGAATTAATAAGACAGAAACTTTTAGAAGAATTCCTTAAACATGTTCCTTGAGGTTTTATAATACTTTGAAGTATTCTCCTAATAATCATATTAAACATGTTTTAAAGTTTAAAATCCACTGAAACTTCAGTATAACTAATTGCTTTCTGTAAGCTGAATTCTATATTAAAGATATTATTCTCAAATTTTAGGTAAGTATGTCTAGTTGCCACAGTGGCAAAAGGTTCCCATTGTAAGAACACTTTACTCCTGAGGCAGACCACTGACATTGACCCTGAAGAGATCATCGTATGTTGATTTATTTCATTAAAAGAAAATAAATTTCTGAACTACGCCTATTTTTGCATATCTTTAAAAGTAAAACAAAAATTGACTTAAAATAACAATAAAGGATAGTCACCTTTTTTAGAAGGATCATGTACTAAGTAAATATGTAAAATCATTTAAATGTCTACACTTGAAACTGTAAATCTTTTGTGGGTTATTTGCTGCAATTGAATTGAGCTTACAGTTTTTTTATACATATATATGATTGCTGAGAAATACATGGTATGATTATTTCTGACTAGATTGAAAGCTTACATTTGTATTATGGTATAAATTAGCTATAAATTCTTTTTTATTGTATTCAGTTGCTTTGTTTTCATCAGGCAATTTATCACATGGGTGTATGTGAAATTTCTTTACTTATTAAATTTCAGATTATGTATTTCAAACCAGAGCAAGACTTAAATGTTTTTCCATAAGTATATCTTCAGGTAAACAAGCAATTTTTGTCCTGAAAATAGCTTCTGCTTCTGTCAACACATTGTTTATTTTTTCTCTGAGATAAAAAGTTTAGTTTTCTGATATTTGTACCAAGATAAAGTCAGTAAACAAGATTAATATAGTGTGGAAAAGGTTGTCAGCAGCCTTGGCAAAGGAAATAAGTTGCCTGTACATAGAACATACTGTAAACTGAATAAAAATGTCAGGTCCACCATGAGATAATGTGATCATGAACCTCTAACAAAGCATGACATAGGCACAGTCGGCTTTTCTCGTAGCCACAGTGTAGAAAATGGATTACTGTATTCCAGGGATACCCACTGGAATAGCATGAAAACCTCATTTTGAGATAAATGCAGGATGTAGTCCTGGAGTTGAGCCACATGTTTACCTGTGGTGCTCAAACCATAGTGTTATTAATGTCATCATCTGTGCAAATTTGCAGTATTTGCATTTCTTGGAATTTCTGAGTATATACTGGCATCCGTGTAACCCAAGTGATACAAGAAAAAATAAGGCTTTGAAAATGTTAGGGTTTTTTTAAAAAGGAATTTTATTGCTTTTCCATGCTTTTCCCTCCTATTCTATATAAATGGCATTTCTATAATTATAGAGGGATTTTTTTATTACAATGGAACATAACTCAAAGCATTTTGCTGTAAATGTATGCCTTGTCAATTGTGATTGATAGATTCATTCTTGTGCAGTGCTGTATTCCCTTTGAGAACCATCTATACGATAAGAAAGTTGTGAAATTCTAAAAAAACATAGGAGTAGCTTACTTCAGATTTTAAATTTTATGTAGAAATACAGGAGTGAAAATATTATTCTCTTAGATGAAATTACATTTGTGCCATGTAAATACACAGATGACTCCTATGTTTTCGGGGAAACCATGAGAAGGGCTGCTCACTACTTCCTTGATCTAAGTTTTTATATATATTTAAATGTATGTGTTATAATACATGTTATTTATATTTAGGAACTAGCTACAAATACATTGGTCCTCGGAAATGTCTGCTTAACACTGATCTAATTAAACTTTTTTTTCACATAATAAGTCAATGGCTTGTGATTTTTAAAAGGATATTTACACTATTGCAAAGATTCTCTTTTTTAAAGAATTTTTTTATTTTGACTTTTTTGAGAGACAGAGTCTTGCTCTGACACCCAGGCTGGAGTGCAGTGGCAAACTCTCAGTTCACTGCAGCCTCTGTCTCCTGGACACAAGCAATTCTGCTGCCTCAGACTCCCGAGTAGCTGAGATTACAGGTGCATGCCACTATGCCCTGCTAATTTTTGTATTTTCTGTAGAGACAGGGTTTCACCATGTTGGCCAGGCTGGTCTCGAACTCCTGACCTCAGGTGATCCACCTGCCTCAGCCTCCCAAAGTGCTGGGATTGCAGGTGTGAGCCACTTTGCCCGGCCAAGATTCTTTTAAAATAGTCTTAAAAATTTAGCAGAGGAAATACATTAGACCAAAACAAGTAGAGTATTCTTACCAGGAATTAAATCATACTTTTAATCCATGCGGTGTTGTCTGAGGTGTGAAAATCTTGTATTCTCCATTTTAGAGTAATGTCCTCAAGTGGATATATCACTATTATCCATGGTCTTTTTCTAAACAAATCTGAAATTTGTTTTTTCTGTTTAAATCTCCCTGTAGGTATCCACTCCTGGCCCAGTGGGTAACAAGAGAATGGTTCATTTTTCTCCAGATTCTCATCACCATGAGTGAGTACTCAGTGTATTTATATAACCTTATTGGAGTATTCTACTTTTAGCTCATTTGGGAAATTATTAGTTACTACTTGTAAAGCTGATTTAATTTGTACCTACTTTTAAAAGAGTGAGTATCATTTACCATTGGTAATAATGTAAGAATAATTTAAATGAAAACCATGACAACATTTAAATGGGGATTTTTAAATATAGTTATTCTGTTATTTGTGATTGAATTTGAAATTCAAGCATTATTGAAATTCATGTGTTATCTTAAAAAATTTAAATTTTCATTACATTGAGTAGCATCAAGCTCTCTACTCCTCCATCTTTATTCTCTATCTCAACCCTCCTAAAATACTAAAATGAAGAGTAAAAAGCCAGATATGGTGGCTCGTGCCTATAATCCCAGCACTTTGGAAGGCCGAGGCAGGCAGATCACCTAAGGTCAGGAGTTTGAGACCAGCCTGACCAACATGGTGAACCCATCTCTAATAAAAATACAAAAATTAGCCATGCGTGGTGGTACACACCTGTAATCCCAGCTACTTAGGAGGCTGAGGCAGGAGAATTGCTTGAACCCAAAAGCCGGAGGTTGCAGTGAGCTGAGATCACACCGCTGAACTCCAGTATGGGCAGCAGAGTTAGACTTCGTCTCAGGAGAAAAAAAAGTGAAAGACTGGTTTTCTTGGGCCAGGCATGGTGGCTCATGCCTATAATCCCAGCACTTTGGGAGGCTAAGGCGGGCAGATCACCTGAGGTCAGGTGTACAAGACCAGCCAGGCCAACATATTGTGAAACCTGATCTCTACCATAAATACAAAAATTAGTTGGGTGTAGTGATGCATGCCTGTAGTCCCAGCTACTTGGAAGGCTGAGACAGGAGATCACCTGAACCCGGGAGGTGAAGGTTGCAGTGAGCCAAGATCACTCCACTGCCCTTCAGCCTGGGCAACAGAGTGAGACTCCCATCTCTTAAAAAAAAACCGTAAAAAGACTGTTTTTCATTACTTCTCTACTTTCTGCTATTTTCCAAGCACTTGGTGATAATATAAAGAGCTGTGAAACAACCAGAATGTATTTCCATTTAGCAGCAAAAGGAAGAGACTACTTTATTAGATAATTTTTAAAAACTAAGTAGTTGTAGCTTTGACTTTGGTAAATTATTGCTGAATTTCCAGAGGTTAATTCTATCTGTAAATACATCTTTGCTGGAAAAGCTTAACTAGTTATATATTTTAGATCAATACCATATGTCTCCTGCAAATTTGAACTTTTAGAAAGGACATAAAATATGGGAAAACATGAATTAATTATTGAATAATTTTTTTTGTGGCAAGCAATCATATTAGGATCTGTTATTTTCTATTTTTTAAAATCCACTACTTAACATATATAAATTAGAAATTATTGTTCAGATATAGCAAAATGATACCATAATCTTATAGTGGCCTGTAAATTCAAAGTGCATGCATAGACTATAGAATTGTGGAGAAGGGGCTATTTTTTTTTTTTTTTTTTTTTTTTTTTAGACAAAGTCTGAAGTCTTGCTCTTGTCGCCCAGGCTGGAGTGCAAATGGCACAATCTCAGCTCACTGCAACCTCCACCTCCGAGGTTCAAGCGATTCTCCTGCCTCAGCCTCCCAAGTAGTTGGGATTACAGGCGCCTTCCACCATGCCTGGCTAGTTTTTGTATTTTTAGTAGAGACAGGGTTTCTCCATGTTGGCCAGGCTGGTCTTGAACTCCTGACCTCAGGCATTCCACCTTCCTCAGCGTCCCAAAGTGCTGGGATTACATGGCGTGAGCCACTGCACCCAGCCTAAGGTAGGCTATTTCAACAAAAGTTCCCATTCAGGAAATGGGATATTTAATACTCAGCATGCCACAATACATATATCCAGTTTGGCAAGCAGTTCTTTCTGTCTTCTCTTGGAGAAGCTAACTTGTTATTCTTCCTCTGAAGATCTCAGCTGATAACGTTCATTGCAGCAGATGCCTTACAGGGTACTGCAGTTTTATCAGCCCATTTCTTGTTGGTGAAAGTCAGGGGTTTGTCATCTGCCTTAGGAACTAAACAGTCACAGACTCAAGTTGTTTGTTTATTTCAGCCCTAGCATTCCATCAAAAATATAGGGGTTTATGTTGTGCTTGTTGTTGCAATTTCATGACAGCAAATGCTGCTGGCCTTGATGTTCTTCCTCTACTCTTACTCTCCTTAGTTTAATGGCTTCTGCCCTGAGGCGGTTCAAAACAATGGCCTTCAGCAGGTAGCTATAGGTCTTTTATTTTTATTTTTATTTTTATTTTTATAGAGACGGGGTTTCACCATGTTGGCCAGGCTGATCTCGAACTCCTGACCTCAAGTGATCCACCCACCTCGGCCTCCCAAAGTGTGGGATTACAGGCATGAAGGTATAGGTCTTTAGGAAATCTTTGTCAGCAGGCTCATGCTCTTTGTCAGAGAAATCCTACAGAGAGGTATTCAGGAAGGTCTAGACTACAGCCACTGGCATGTGTCATTTTGCTTGTTAAATCTAGCTTCCATGCCACAGCCTGTTCTGTTTAGGGGTTCCAAACATGGTTTTCCCAATGGCAATTCCCTAATTCTAAGACTTTCATTCAATTTAGATTATATTTTGTTTTATTGATTTATTTTTCTAGACAGGGTCTTGCTCTGTTGCCCAGGCTGTAATGCAATGACGCAATCACTGTCATGGCCCACTGCAGCCTTGATAGCCATGGCCCACCTCCCAGGCTCAAGTGATTCTCTGGCCTCAGCTCCACAAGTAGCTGGGACTACAAGCACAGGCCACCATGCCTGGCTAATTTTTTTTTTTTGGTAGAGATGGGGGTCTCACTATGTTGCCCAGGCTAGTCTTGAATTCCTGGGCTCAAGTAATCCTGCCACCTCCACCTCCCAAAGTGTTGGGATTACAGCTGTAAGCCTCCATGCTTGGCCTTGATTATATTTTATAGGCTAATTTAGCAAGTCTGTACTTTCCTCCCTTTCTTCAGGCTCATCCCTTACCTATGTAGGGCCAATGGGGGGAGATCCCTTACGGACCCCACTCTTGATAGGGAGAAGGGAGAGGACACCACATCATGGGAATTTTCTTTTACACAAATAAATAAGAATACAGGCAACTTTGTATAGATACACACACACACACACACACACACACACACAGACTTTCAGTTAAGTTTCCATAGGTTGATGCCCTTCTAGGGACTGGCCTGCATCCCTGCTTTAAAACTGACTCCATTTTACTTCACCTTGTCTCTTTTACTGCTCTAGGAGAAAAACCCAATATCTGAAATTTTCCTATCAGGTCCTTTAACAGAAGGTGTATGGCCAGTATCCACTCTGGCCAGAGAGTTTTATATGCTTCCCCAGCTTCCTAGCTGGAATAAGTGGTTCTGTATTGCCTGTTACCCTTCTTCCATTCTGCCTACTCCCTGAGTCAGATACATGAAATTGACTCTTAGTATCAGATTCAGCATCTCATAGTAGAAAAATTAAGGTGTTCATACCCTCAGGATAAACAAATAATTTCTAGCAGAATCATGATCACCATTAGTTTTAAGGGAGTAAATTTTCAAACCCCTTGCTTCCATTTATAAATGTTTTTCCTAAAAATTATCAGCCCTGGTTATTTCGCTGGTTCTTACTTTTCCCAGTTGCCTTTCTTCTTCTTTAGAAAAAAAAGACACCCCTACCAATCCTAATCTTTGGGTTTCGCCATGTTAGCCAGGCTGGTCTCAAACTCCTGATCTCAAGTGATCCACCCGCCTCCTCCCCCAAAGTCCTCAGATTATGGGTGTGAGCCACCACGCTGGACTGCAGTCTTATTTTTAAAGACAGATACTAAAAAGCCTTCCAGAGTGTCATAATTATGAAAATGCAATCATTTTAATAAAATAGCAACAATGTATGAATTGTTTTAAATACCATCTAGTAATTATTTCCTTGGAAAACATATTACTATGTTTAAAGTCCAATCATTAATGTAAAATAGGTTACTATATTTAAATCCAATAATTAATAGATGATAGATTTCTTTTATTCAGAAATATGTAGCACAGTGAAATGAAATATTGACTAAGATAACGAGAGAGCTACACACAAAAAATACAAGAGCTTCAATACAGCTAAAGCAGAGAAATTAGTATCTAATTTCTCAGTAAAAGTAACCTAAGTTTTGAAATTCTCTTTTAATTATTCTGTTGACTTTTTAAAACTACAAATATTAAAATGTTAAAAGTAAAATTAATATATGACTACATTAAAAATATATGTAAGCATAAAAATAGTTACTTCTTATTAATTCTGCTTCCCTTTATGGAATCTGTAAACGGTTCCAGAAATTTTTCCTTTCTCTCTTTTTCCAATCACCTGTGAGATAATTTCTTTTGAATAGAGATAAATATGACTTATCAATCGATTGTGCAATTGATATATTTTACTCTTATTTCTGTTTTAAGTAGAGGATATTTACCTGAAGAATTATATATAAATCAAACTTATTTTAAATGCACATGGGTAACTCATTATAATCCTATGATGAATTCCTTTATAAAGCAAATACTCACCCCTTATTTTATCTTTTGTGTAAATATCGAGTTTGCTTAAAGCAAGATTTGCCTGGATTAAAGGTTATGTTCATTGGGAATACTTTTACACTTTGAAATTTAGCATCTACTGCTTTATAGTGGAAGTATCTTTAACTCTAGATTGAGATAAATAAGAAATACAGATCAGTCCCTCCTCTGACTTATTGTGATTCCCATGGGTAAGTCATTTAGCTTACATGTCTTAATTTTATTTATAGAATAAACATAATTATAGTAACAGTCCTTTCTTATATAAGACATTTTTATAGATACTTAGGTAAAATACAGAAATATTATTAAACTAGGCATGAAACATTTCAAAACGATGATGACGATGAAGATGATAATGATGATATATACCTTATATTCTACATTGTATTTTATTTTTTGAGACAATTTTCACATGCACCGTTTTTAGTATTTTTACTACCTTTCTCAAGTAGTGATAGCAGGTATTAGACCCCACTTTATAGATAATTTGACTTTTCTAAAGTCACACATTCCACACCACTCAACCGAAGTCAATTAAAAAGACAAACGTATTGAGCCTCTATTAATTGTTGGGTAACATGCTAAACCTATTAGGGTATAAGTAATATCCTTTAGCACTTTTTTTTTTTTGAAAGAAAGAAAAAGAGAAAAGAAGAAAGAAAGAGAGAGTAAAAGAAAGAAAGAAAAAAAGAATGTAAGAGAGAAAGAGGAAGAGAAAGAGGGAGAGAGAACGGGATTCTTGTTCTATTGCCCAGGCTAAAAAGCAGTCTAAAAATGGGTATTAAAAACCTCTTTTATGCCAATAATTGTGCTTAACAATGGAGGCAGGAAGGAATAAGGGATGAAAATAACAAACAAGCAGCCAACCAATATTTTATTTAAACCTATGAAATGCTATGCAATTGCTGAGGAGTGATTTACTTCCAATTATGTGGTCACTTTTAAAATAGGTGTAATGTGATACTGAGAGAAATGTATGTTTTGTGGATTTGGGGTGGAGAGTTCTATAAATATTTGTTAAGTTTACTTGTTCCAGGTATGAGTTCAAGTCCTGGATATCCTTGTTAATTTTCTATCTCTTTGATCTGTCTAATATTGACAGTATAATGTTAAAGTCTCCCACTATTACTGTGTGGGAGTCTAAGTCTCTTTGTAAGTCATTAAGAACCTGCCTTATGTATCTGGGTGTTCCTGTATTAGATGCATATATATTTAGGATCGTTAGCTCTTCTTGTTGCATTGATCCTTTCACTACCATGTAATGTCCCTCTTTGTTTCTTCGTTGCTTTAAAGTCTGTTTTATCAGAGACGAAAATTGCGGCTTCTGTTTGTTTTTTTTTTCTCTCCATTTGGTTGGTATGTCTTCCTCCATCTCTCTGTTTTGAGTCTTTGTGTATCCTTGCATGTGAGATGGGTCTAGATACAGCATAC
>CAUYLG010054982.1:0-126554 GCA_963573385.1 Cacajao melanocephalus
TTTAATCTGTCTAATATTGACACTGGAGTGTTAATGCCTCCCACTATTATTATGTGGGAGTCTAAGTCTCTTTGTAGGTCATTAAGAACTTGCTTTATGTATCTGGGTGCTCCTGTATTGGGTACATATATATTTAGGATCGTTAGCTCTTCTTGTTGCATTGATCCTTTTACCATTATGTAATGGCCTTCTTCGTCTCTTTTGATCTTTGCTAGTTTAAAGTCTGTTTTATCAGAGACCAGGTTTGCAACTCTTGCTTTTTTTTTTGCTCTCCATTTGCTTGGTAAATCTTCCTCCATCCCTTTATTTTGAGCCTATGTGTATCCTTGCATGTGAGATGGGTTTCCTGGATAAAAAGTCAAAAACTGATGGGTTTTGACTTTTTATCCAATTTGCCAGTTTGTGTATTTTTATTGGGGCATTTAGCCCATTTACATTTAAGGTTAATATTGTTATGTGTGAATTTGATCCTGCCATTTTGATGCTAGGTGGTTGTTTTGCCCATTAGTTGACACAGTTTCTTCATTGTATTAATGGTCTTTACCATTTGGTACATTTTGGCATGGCTGGTACTGGTTGTTCCTTTCCTTGTTTAGTGCTTCTTTCAGGAGCTCTTGTAAAGCAGGCCTGGTAGTGATGAAATCTCTGAGCAATTGCTTGTTCATGAAGGATTTTTTTTTCTCTTTTGCTTATGAAGCTTAGTTTGGCTGGATATGAAATTTTAGGTTGAAAATTCTTTTCTTTAAGGATGTTGAATATTGGTCCCCACTCTCTTCTGGCTTGTAGGGTTTCTGCTGAGAGATCCGCTGTGAGTCTGATGGGCTTCCCTTTGTGGGTAACCCAACCTTTCTCTCTGGCTGCCCTTAGCATTTTTCCTTCATTTCAACCCTGGTGAATCTGATGATTATGTGCCTTGGGGTTGCTCTTCTTGAGGAATATCTTTGTGGTGTTCTCTGTATTTCCTGGACTTGAATATTGGCCTGCCTTGCTAGGTTGGGGAAGTTCTCCTGGATAGTATCCTGAAGAGTGTTTGCCAGCTTGGATTCATTCTCTCCATGACATTCGGGTATACCTATCAAATGTAGATTAGGTCTTTTCACATAATTCCATATGTCTTGGAGGCTTTGTTCATTTATTTTCACTCCTTTTTCTCTATTCTTGCCTTCTAGTTTTATTTTATTGAGTTGATCTTCAATCTCTGATATCGTTTCTTCTGTTTGGTCAATTTGGCTACTGAAACTTGTGTATGCTTCGTGAAGTTCTTGTGCTGTGCTTTTCAGCTCCATCAAGTCTCATTTATATTCTTCTCTAAGTGGTTTATTCTAGTTAGCATCTCATCTAACCTTTTTTTAGGTTCTTAGTTTCTTTGCATTGTGTTGGCACATGTTCTTTTAGCCCTGAGAAGTTTGTTATTACCCACCTTCTGAAGCCTGTTTCTGTCAATTCATCAGATTCATTCTCTATCCATCTTTGATCTCTAGCTGGTGAGGAGCTGTGATCCCTTGGAGGAGGAGAGGCATTCTGGTTTTGGGTGTTTTCATCCTTTTTGCGCTGGTTTCTTCCCATCTTAGTGACTTTATCTACCTATGGTCTTTGTAGTTGGTGACTTTTGGATGGGTCTCTGAGTGGATGTCCTTTTTGTTGATGATGAAGTTATTTATTTCTGTTTCTTAGTTTTCCTTCTAACGGTCAGGTCCTTCTGCTGCAGGACTGCTGGAGGTCCACTCCAGACCCTGCTTGCCTGAGGATTACCCGCGGGGGCTGCAGAACAGTAAGGGTTGCTGCTGGTTTCTTCTGTTATCTTCGTCCCAGAAGGGTACCTGCCAGATGTTGGCATGAGCTCTCCTTTAAGAGGTGTCTCTTTGGGTACATGGGGGTTGGGGAGCTGCTTGAGGAGACAGTCTGTTCCTCATAGGAGCTCAAGTGCTGTGCTGGGAGCTCCGTTGTTCCGTGCAGAGCTGCTGGGCAGGTACTTTTAAGTCTGCTGCAGCGGAACTCACAACCACCTCTTTTCCCAGGTGCTCTGTCCTAGGAAGGTCGGCTTTATTTATAAGTTCCTGTCATGATGCTGCCTTTTTTCATAGATGCCCTGCCCCGCGCAGAGTAGTCTAGTCACAGTCTGCCAGCAGAGGCATTGCTGAGCCGCCGGGGGCTCTGCCCAGCTGCTGTGTGAACTGCCTTGGTAGTGGTGGTCGCCCTTCCCCCCACTGAGCTGGACCATCCTGTTTCTAGCTGCGCTTGCTGCAAAACTCTCAATCCAGAGCGTTTCAGATTGCTTGTTTTGTGGGGGTGGTACCCACCGAGCCAGATCGCCTGGCTCCCTGTCTCTGACCCCTCCCGTTCAATTGACTGGGCAGCTCTGTCTCGCAGGCATTCCAGGTGCCAGTTGAAACAGCTGCGCAGATTTGTGTGAGTTTCTGTGCGCCAACCCAGCACCGGCTGAAACTGCCATGCTGAGAACTTGTGGTGATTTTCGGCCTGGGAATCTCCTGGTCTGTGGGCAGTGAAAATTTGTTTGGAAATTCGGTGGGTACTCACCCTCTGTGTTGTTCTTGCCAGGACCTGCACTCTGGAGCTGTTCCTATTTGGCCGTCTTGGCTCCTCCCTCCCAAATCTTTTATATTCAGGGTCTATTTCAATGTGATTCATAAGCCTCTGGGCATAGGCCCCACAATTTTCCTCATTTTATATTTGAGAAAAATGAGGCACAGAGATTTAAGTGGCTGGTCCATGCCAGGGGTAAATGAGCAAAGAGCTAGTGTGGGAATCCAAGAACAGATGCCCTCAAGATACTGGGCATCTCCTGTGGGTTGGGCCACAGAGTCCCTGTACTGCCCTTCTGCCTCCTACACCACCCACCCCTCCCCAGCCCCTTCTCTCCACCTTGCTCCCCTGCTCTGAAAGAGAATGTCTGAAAAGATGAGGATGTGTCTACCAGTGAATGCAAAACCAGTCCTGGAAATGTTTTCTAAGGTGAAGCCTCCTCAGACTAAATACGCACCTTACACAGACTCTAAATGGAAACCTCAGAGAAAAGCATGATGTGGAATAAAAATGAAAATGAAAGAAAAAGGAAAAAGTGTGTTTCGGCTGTTGAATTCTACCTAGGATACCATGACCCATGACTCTGTGGGGACACTGCAGTTTGAGTCTGTGCTCTCAGCTTCTCAAATTTTAAAATTTGTTTGAAAATTGGCCTGCAGTAAGAGTCACTCTCAGGAATGTTAACAAGCGTATGGAAGCGTGGCCAGCCCCGTGGTGCAAGTGCAGGAGAGCCCTGCCCCGTCTCCACCACGCTTCCCATGTGCTGCGCCTTTGCAGTCCCTTCCTCTCCACCCGCTGGCAAACCACTGAAGGGTTTCCTGTCCCCAGTTTTGTCTTTTCTGGGTCATTCTGCATATAGGGGCATGTGACAGGCCACCTTTAGGTTCTAACTCATGTCACTTAGCGCGATGTATTGGAGATCCATCACATGTCGCATGGATCTCCTGTTTGTTCTATTTGATGGCTGAGCGGCTTCCCGTTGTGGGACTGTTGCACCTACAGCTGGGGAGAAGCATCATGGGGTCTCAGGGCCCCTGGGCTGGGGACCCTCAGCTGGGCCAGAGTTTCATGCTGCCTCAGGTCTTGGATCCCTCCACAAGCCTCCATGTCCCCTCTCATGGCACTAGGAAGGTTTCAGGCTGGTCAGATGGCATCTGGCCATGTCAGGATGCCCTGGAAGAGGCCTGGGTCCTGAGCAGACACAGCCCAGCCAGCTCTCAGATGTGGCTTCAAACCTGTGGAACCTTTTCCCGAACACACACAGACACCTTGGCTCAGATAGGCAGGGCCAGTGAGGAACTGGACAGTTAACAGATGGCTTTATGGCAGAGGGAGCTGGCTCCTGCCCCAGCTTATAACATCTCTGGCTGTGTGATCCTGCATGTGGGCCCCCAGTTATGCCATCTGTGAAACGGGACAAGAATAGCACCTCCTTGGTGGGCGTGAGGACCAAGTGAGACGAGGGGGTGAGGATTGGTGCCCGATCAATGTCGGCTGCAATGATCACTAGCTGATCACTCTGGAGCCTGGCCTGAGGTTCTCTGGCAGTTTCGAGGTGCTAGAGATCTGGGGATGTGCCGCAGAAGTAGGGGGGCACTAGTTCTCTGGGTCGTGAAGACTCGAGCCAGCCACAGCACTTCTGGGACCTCCCCTGGCCTGAGCACCCCTTCCTTCCAGGGCATGTGAAGTGGGTGGTGTGTGAGAACCTGGTTTGCTCCTCCTGGTGCCCAGTGGGGGAGACAGCTCCTGTGAAAAGGCAAAATGCACCCCAAGCCCCAAATCTGAAAATCTGCAGACTTTTGCCTCTGGGTTTCGGCTGGTGGGTGCCAGTGTGCCTGTGGGTGAGGCGTGGCAGGCGTCTTTCTAGCGTCTGTGGCTCTGGTGGGAGAAGTGGGTCACCAGGCAGGGGATATGTTTGTTCCCCTGAGCATGGCAGGTCTCTACATGTCCCAGACCCGAGGGATGGGGCCTGCAAGATCTGAGTCAATTCCAGAGTTGTTCTGCAGAGGCTGAGCCTGCACCAAGCTCAGTCGATTTGAGAGTTATTCTGCTGAGCCTGAGTCTGCACCTGTCTCAGTTGATTCGAGGGTTATTCTGCAGAGGCTGAGCCTGCACCAATCTCAGTCGATTCCAGGGTTATTCTCCTGAGGCTGAGTCACACCAATTTCAGTCGATTCGAGGGTTACTCTGTTGAGGCTGAGTCCGCACTGATCTCAGTTGATTTGAGGGCTATTCTGCTGAGCCTGAGTCACACCAATCTCAGTCGATTCGAGGGTTATTCTGCCGAGCCTGAGTCCACACTGATCTCTGTTGATCGGAGGGTTATTCTGCCAAGGCTGAGCCGACACTGACCTCAGTTGATTTGAGAGTTATTCTGCCGAGACTGAATCTGCGTTGATTGTAGTCGATTCGAGGGTTATTCTGCCGAGACTGAATCTGCGTTGATCGTAGTCGATTCAAGGATTATTCTGCTGAGCCTGAGTCTGCACCCAGGAAAAAGCAGCACAAGTCCCAGTGGGATCTGTGTCCTGTGCTTTTCCCTAAGAGGGTTTTGAGGGCTTCACTATTTAAAGAAGAAAGAGTAGGTAGGAGTGGAAGGAGGAAAGGAAAAAAAGCAGGGGCTGGGTGAGCAACGAGACAGTGTCTACATCCTTTCGAGGTTCTGCTCAGCACTCAGTGGATCTGCGTTTCACAGAAGTCAGGGTAGGTATGTGAACCCCAGCTCCTGTGTGGCCACAGGAGGGAGACAGCACCGTGAGACTCAGTCCCCAAGCTCCACTTCCTTTTGGCATAGTGGGTTTGGGGTCCTGAGATTTTATCTTCTTTTCACAGGCCCCTCAAAGGCCTCAGTGCCACTGATGACTGGCTGTGGGGGGCAGGAGGCACAGGCGACGGGGAGATTTTAGCCCTGAACGTGGCCCTCACGGGCAGCGCTTGCCAACATCCTGAGAATCAACATTCTGTGAACACGCTTCGGGAAACTCCACTTTTACTGTGTAGACAGAGGCCTGACAAGGAGAGGGTGTAACCGGGCAGGAGACCCCGATGGCCTGCAGAGGGGACATGGCACAAACTCAGCAGAGGGTGGCTAGCCACCAACCTGATGCATGATAGAAAGTCAGTGAATGTGCCTGGCTGTGCCCACCAGGCCGTCATCAGCACCTCCTCTGCTGCCTTATAATTCCTGCCCCACCTGCCTGCCGGACGGGGCCCTCCTGCTGGGGAAGACAGTTGCCAAGCAGCTGAGCCCTGGGAGAGTCGGTCACCCGCAGCCTTCTCAGAAGCATCCCCAGCTAGAGGAATAACCTGAAGGGGATGATTCTCCACCTCAGGAAGCAGTTCCCGGGGTGGCGGCCTCCAGGCCCTCCTTGGGCTCTCTGTCCATGCCCCACAGACTAGTCTGTGCCGCACGCTTGGATCCATGGCTCCTCTCCGAAGAACAGAAGAGGCTTCTGTGGCCTGCAGAGGGGCTCCGTGGCCTGTAGAGGGCTCTGTGGGCCTGCAGGGGGGTTCCATGGGCCTACAGGGGGGTTCCGTGGGCCTGCAGAGGGGTTCCGTGGGCCTGCAGGGGGGTTCCGTGGGCCTGTAGAGGGGTTCCTTGGGCCTGCAGAGGGGCTCCGTGGGCCTGTAGAGGGCTCCGTGGGCCTGTAGAGGGTTCTGTGGGCCGTAGAGGGCTCCGTGGGCCTGTAGAAGGGTGCGTGGGCCTGCAGAGGGCTCTGTGGGCCTGTAGAGGGGCTCTGTGGGCCTGTAGAGGGTTCTGTGGGCTTGTAGAGGGCTCTGTGGGCCAGTAGAGGGGCTCTGTGGGCCTGTAGAGGGCTCTGTGGGCTTGTAGAGGGCTCTGTGGGCCAGTAGAGGGGCTCTGTGGGCCTGTAGAGGGGCTCTGTGGGCCTGTAGAGGGTTCTGTGGGCTTGTAGAGGGCTCTGTGGGCCAGTAGAGGGGTTGTGTGGGCCTGCAGAGGGCTCTGTGGGCCTATAGAGGGCTCCGTGGGCCTGTAGAGGGCTCTGTGGGCCTGTAGAGTGGTTGCGTGGGCCTGTAGAGAGCTCCGTGGGCCTGCAGAGGGCCCGGCCCAGTGCCATGAGGTCCATCCAGTTCCAGGACACTGACGCTTCTCCGCAGCTCTCTGTGCTGTTCACCTTCTGTGGCTGTGATGCTCTGCGCAGATGGGGCCAGGCAGGCGCAAGACGGCTGAGGCCACCAGCCCTGTAACGGGCTGGGCAGGCCGGAAGCCACCTTCCCTGGAGTCCTTAGGGGTCAGGATTTCCCCATCACACCCAGCCAGGCTTCTTCCTTTGTTCTGGCCCTTTCTGGTTTATGTTGGGCTGATGACGGTGGCGGGGCTGTGTGTGCTCCAGCCGCAGAAATGGCACTCCAGGTGCAGCGCAGGGGAGCCACGCTGCTCTATCAGGGCTGGGAAGTGCCCTGGTGCTCCCCATGAAGGCCACAGAATCCGAGCTCTGGAAGTCAGAGAGGCCTCCCTGGAATCACGAGCAGGAGGTGGGCCGAGGCTCACTGCTCCCTGGGGAACGCTCCAGCCAGCCCTGGGCTCACGGCTCATCCTTCTCCTCTGCCCGCATGTCACCTCCAGTCTCCGTCACCTTCCCATGAGCAATGTTGCCAGCAAAGCAGCTGACGGTTCACCTTGTGGTTTCTAAGGGCCAGAGCTACAACGCTAGCTCGAGGTCAAATGCATCCAGAGAAAAGGAGAAAGGGTTTGTCACATCTTCCCTCACCATGCCCAGTCCCTGTGCACACAGATCTGACTTTGCCACTGGGGCTGCGACTGTCCTAACGCCCCACTCTGAAAATTCATAATTAGAGGGCAAGCAAAATGTGTATTTTGCTTCTTCTTTAAGAACTATCTTTCAGGTGAAAAAATAGCCTCTCTTGGAGAAGAAAGCTTATACAGTTAGGGTTGGAATGCTGTGACATATTAATTTACTTTCAAACACATCAGTCAAAATAAAATGATTTAGTAAATGTAGCAAAATGTTAATGAAATCTAGGTGATGGGTGTACGGAAGTTCATTTTACTATTATTTCTGCTTGTCTGTATGTTTGAATATTTCATAAAGTAAAAATGATGGAGAAGACATTTATAAGATTTTTCAGCAGAACTGGTCTTCACCAGTTTGCTTGGAAAAAGGGTTATTAAGAAAAGGAAGAAGATGACTTTGGGATGTTGGGAAAAGACACAGATCCCGGAGATCCTGCTTTCCTCCCCTGTGGCCTCTTGACGTCTAGCTCCTCTCTTCCTCAGGAGAAGTTTGGGAGATGTGCCCATCACTGCCATGCAGTATTGCCTCTGGTTAAGAATGGCCATGTGACTAAACTCTGCCCAATAAGATGTGAACAGGTGTTCTGGGAAGGTCCCTTAATAAAGGAGGGGCAAACTATTCTTCCCAATTTTTGATTTTCTACTGCCTGGAAAAGTCTTGTAATGGCTGGTGCTCTAGCAGCCATTTTGGACCATGAGGGGCCCTAGAAGCTGAAAGGTGTGCACAGCAGAGCAGAAGGGGCCAGAGTTTCTGCTGATTATGCAGCTGTGACATCAACCCCAACTGCCCACCTCAGGACTCCTCTCACTTGAGAGAACAAAGTTCTTGAGTATTGAGGACTTCTATGGTCAAGTCTCTGCTCCCAGCCGCTGAAGAAATTTCTAAATGATCCAACCCAAAATTAAACCGGCTTTTCCTTATGCGTTGGCATAGCCTATCCAGCTTTAAGCTTGCCTTTCTGTTACCCTCTTTTCTCTAACTATGTCCGATGCGCTCTTGTGCTTTTCTTCTTAGTCCTATTCAGGATTGCTCTGGGACAATGGCTGCAAACTTCTTCATACCACATTGTAAATGAACTCTAAGTGTTATTATATAATTTACAATCTGCCCTTCTGGGGGAATATGAATTATAAATGTAGAAAAAGACTTAGATTAGAAGACTGAATCACCACTACTATAATGACAGGACTAGGACTTTATAAGTCAATTTGAAAATTTAGATTAAACAGACACTTTTCTAGAAAAACATACCTGACCAAAACCATCAGAAGAAATTGAACCAGTAGTTACAAACTGATCTTTCTCCAAAACAAAAAGAAGCACAACCAAAAAGACAAAATCTACGGCTACTCAATGGCTTCATGGCACAGTGTGACCGAATTCCACAGACACATTATTACAGCATCACATGACCCATCTCTGGGACAGAGAACAAAGAGACACTTCCCAGCACATCTGTTGAGATTAGTCTGTAACCTTGATAACAAAACCCAGATGAGGACGCTATGAGAAAGGAAAGCCATAAGCCTAAATCACCCAGAAGAGTACATGAAAAACTTTAAATATCAGAAAAACAAATTCTTCCATATGTTACAAAAGATTACCTCACTACTCAGCGTGCTCTATCTCAGGAATGCAAAGAAGGTTTAATATTGGGAATTATAATAGTGAAATTCACCCATTACTAGATTAAGGGGCAGGGGCAAATATATAGATGTGAGAAAAGGAACAGGAGGGTATTTTGGGGGACTCTGCCAAGCCCCTGAAGGTCACATGACTGGTCCTTGTGAAGGTTGTCTCTGACTCCAGCAGGTTGGGTTACCTGCCTCTGCCCTTGGATATTAGGGGGACAATAACTTTACACCAAGTATCACTCCTGTTTGGTCCCAGGGAGTGTGCAGGTGGCAGAACTTGGGGTGCCTGGCAGGGTGGGAGAAGAGTACGCACCTTCACCACGGTGACCATGCCCTCGTTGGTGATGGGGTCTGTGCGGACGCTGAAGTGGCCGGAGGGATCCCCACTGATGATGCGGTAAACAGCATTCCAGTTTGGCGAGTGCGCCTGATCTCGGTCCATCACGGTGAGGTTTGCGACCACGGTCTCCACGCGGTTTTCGGGGACCTCCCCTGCAAACTGCAAAATGAAAGGAGAGACTGTTCCAAGCCTGCGTTAAGTGTAAATATGCACAGAGAAGTGCACGTAGCACATGTGTACAGCTCAATGAACGTTCACAAACAGAACACACCGTGTAAGCAGCGCCCAGATCAGGACTCAGAGATGACAGTCTGCTCGGGGGCGCCCACGAGCGCGCACCTCATACGTAGCACAGCCACGCGGGGCCCACGGAGGCAGGTGTTCAGGCCTGCCCGGCAGGCACGTTACCCCATAGCCACGGTAGAGGGCCACTGACAGAGCAGCTTCAACAATGGGTGCTTATTTTCATTCCCAGTCCCCACCCTAGACCCCTTCCAGGTTCCAAAGTTTCCACCTGTCCTAGCTTGACGGTGGCCCCAAAGATGTGGCCACATCTCAGTCCTTGGAAATGTCACCTTACAGGGAGAAGAGGCGATGGAGGTAAGGGTTCTGGGATGGGAGGTTTTTCTGGATTATCCAGGTGGGAGCTGAATGCCACCACATGCATCTTTAGAAGAGGGAGGCAGAGGAGATTTCACAAAGAAGAAAAGACACAGACACATTCAGAGGGGAAGGCCATGGGAGATGGGGCAGAGACTGGAGTGGTGCAGCCACAACCCCAGGAAGCCAGGGTGGCCCCTGAACCTGGAAGAGGCAGGCAGGGTTCTCCCTGGAGTCTTTAGAGGGAGCAAGACCCTGCTGATTTCAGACTGAAGGAATAAGTTCCTGGTAATTTCAGACTGATGGAATAAGTTCCCGGTGATTTCAGACTGATGGAATAAATTCCTGGTGATTTCAGACTGACAGAATAAATTCCCGGTGATTTCAGTCTGACGGAATAAATTCCTGTTGTTTCAAGCCCCGAGTTTGTGGCCATTTGCTGTAGGAACCTCGTAAGCTCACACTGACTTCTGATGTCACAGATGAGTTCATCTGGGTTTGTCCTTTACATGGACAGAACCTTCCAGCACTTGTGTCTGGCTTCTTCTGCTCAGCACTGTGAATCTGGGATTCCTTTGTGTTGCTGTGTGCAGCTGAGATGGCTGAGCAGTGCTGTGTGGTGTGACGGTCCTGTGATCACAAACCCTTCCTCCCAGGACGGGCACTGGGGCGTCACAGGTGGGAAGCCCTGTGTCCTGCTGTGTGCCACTGTTAGGGGCTGAATGGCATGTCCTAAAAATTCTATGTTTGAAGCCCTAGACCCCCAAGACCTCAGAGTGTGACTGTATTTGGAGGTGATGATCTAAAGAGGTGATCAGGTTAAAACAAGGCTGGAAGGGTGTCTCGGACCTCACCCAGGCCACCTTCACACCTGCCCTCAGCCAGGAGTAGGGAGGAGCCCTCAGGTGCAGCAAACAGAAACTGGCACCGTCGTGGCCTGAACCCAGGAGCCTGACTTTCCAGGGCTGCTGGTGTCTGGGCCCGTCAGGGCAGGGCTCTATCCTTCCCCAGCCTCCCGTGGTCAGGACCCTGCAGCTTGGCCTGGACTTCTGGCTGCCTGAGATGCACAGCTGTCCCTTCAGTAAGAAAGAGTCTTCCCAGAGTGCCTCTCCTCAGCTGACTTGTGCCAACGCTCTGTTGGCCAGGGCGATGTCCCTCAGCCACCATGAGCCCAGAGAATGAAGCCCTGTGAGGTGGGAAATGGAGAAGAGGCGGGAAAGGGGCGTCAGGCAGCAGCAGACTGCATCTGCCACAGGTGGGTCCTGCACAGACAGAGCAGCACACAGAGGCCCTGAGGTGCCAGCTCTGTGCCCAGAGTCTCAGAGCTGGTGTGAGCGGAGGCCATGAGACAGCACAGATTCACCCGACCCACCAGCACCCCTTCAGCATGCATCTGTCGTGAGCGTGGAGGCCCCGTCAGACCCGTGGACAATGACGTCGGGTGTACAGGGTTTGGGGCCACACAGATGGTGGCTGTCCCTGCTGGTCCAAGGCCTGGCCTCTCATCCGTGAATGAAGGAGTGAGTGATAGCCTTCAAATAAATGCACAGAAATGAACTATGCTGGTCCCCTTTCCCAGGCAGGAGCTGTGTCCCCGTTCTAAAAATGATGGAGACACAGCAGCAGAATTCAGACCCACACCACCGGGGCTCCCCTGTCAAGGATGGAAAAATATTCCAGTTTAGTCCCAGACAAGCACTGCGTCCTTTCTCTGTATTTCAAAGGCTCAGAGAAAGTCCTTTAATCAGCCTCCTTGACTGAAAACCCCGCAGCTTGGCCCAGCTCCGGGTCTGGTATGAATGGCCCCGCCTGTCTCCTGCAGGTGATCACCCCAAAACAATCACCTTGTTAGGAAGAAAAATTACGGATTTATCCAAAGTGGGATCTCAGCCACATCTGCGGAGCTGGGGCCCCTCCTCACACAACAACCACACTCAGCTGTAGAAGAGCTCATCACAGGATCGGGAGGAACTGTCTCTGTTAAACTCCAGAGTGGACAGCTGCCACCTCCACTGCTCCTGACGTCCAGCGTGGGGTGGAGTCCCCTCGCTGTCTCTGCTCTTGAGCCAGGTGGCTGGAGCCCAGAAGCTGCTGCTGGGAACCCGGGGAGGCCTGGAGAGGCTGACCCCACCCTAGAGGAGGGATCTTCGGGACTCACTCCGTCTTCCTTTCATCACACATTTTTGAGCTGCCCAGGGGTCAGACGGTCCCCCCGCAGGACAGGGACACACTGCATTGCACAGCATCATGGCATGGGGGAATGGTGCCTCCCGGGGGGATGGGAGGGGCTATGCAGGCCATGGCTGGGGATCCAAGGTGTGTGTTCTGGGGGTGAATGTGCCTGGGAGTGGGTGCAGTGGGCTGCCTGCCTGGTCTCAGCCCTGCGGTCCTCGGGTGTGAGAGAGGACAGCCCTTGCTGAGGCTGCAGCCGTGCAGGGTGCTGTGTGGCCAGGCCCCAGGCAGAGGACTGCTGTGGGGCACACTCAAGGGAGTTTCGCTGAGGCCTATGAACAAGTTCCAGGAAGGCCGGGGACCGAGCAGGAGGGGCAACCCTCCTCCGCCAGGGCTGTGCTGCAGTGGACCTAGGGGCTGACCTGGTGCCCAGGGGATCCGGGAGTGGGACAGAGCTGTGAGGTGGAGGTGTCCATCCCTCCTGGCGTCCTCAGGGGAGGCGGTAGCTCAGCCATGTTATGCACTCCCTGCTGGGACCATCTCCAGGCAGAGGTGGTAGTGGGAGGGCCTCAGGGCAGGGGGAGTTTGCAGGCCTGGGGCGGGGAGGAGGGTGTCCCACCCTATCAGTGCAGTGAGGCAGGCAGGTGAGCCTGGCAGTGGCTGGTGGAGGACTCAAGGCCAATGAGCTCCCCGAACCCGGGATCTAAGTTTGCAAAATGTGCTGGGTGCTGGGACTCTGAGCCCTCTCCAGAGATGCCCTGAACCCACAGCCACCGCTCTGGCCCCCTCACACTGCTGGCCTCTGACACCTGGCCCAGGGCCACTCCTTTTGCTGGGGATACCGCCTTTCCCCCAAAGCAGCCTGCCTGAATCTTGGCATTGCTTCTCAGAACTTCCTTGAACGAAAATCTGCTGGCCTCCCCTGGGAACTGTGTGGCAGCCCTCTGTGGCTTCGGGCCTTTAGGATTCTGAGGGAGCTTTGACCAGGATCACCCTACTCTGGTCCTGCAGCCATGTCACCCCCAAGTTTCCTTAAGGGCTTGGTGGGATGAAGGGCTCTGGGCAGCTTGGTCTAGTGTGGCATTGGCCCGAAGCCTATTTTTATAAATAAAGTTTTATTGACACCCAGCCACACCCCCTTCATTTACATATCACCTGTGTGGTATTGAGTCAGGGCAATAGAGACAGCCTGACCACAGATGAAAATACTATCTGGTCCTTCCCTGAAAATGGTTCAGATCCTTGTTCTCCACCCCCGAGGCTCCTGCCTCAATGACTGGTTTGAAATAGGCTCATGACCCAGGTCAGCCAATTAGGGCTCAGTTCTGGTGGCCCCTTCTGGCCTGGGCATGGTAACCACATGAATCTGAAGGTGTTGGGTTGGGTGGGAGCCACCATTCACAGCCTAGGAACAAAGCCAGCTGCAGGAAGCATGGCCCAGTGGAGCGTCATGGTGAGATTGTGGAGCCTAGATCCAGCCACGCCTGAAGGGAGCGTTTCTAAGACTTCTCAGCTCTTGTGAGATGAGCCGCTCTCTTTTTGTTCAAATTGCCAGGGTCAGTGTAGTGGTCACTGGTGAGGCTTCCTGGCTCCCCTGCACCTTCTGAATTCCCTTCCTTATTTTCTAGAAATCCGCTTTCCCGGCCTCCTCCACAGCCACAGCCAGGTAGGTGAGCTAGGACCTGCCAGCCAGATGAGCCTGTCTGTGGTTCAGAAGAGAAGTGGAGAGGTCCTGATCCTGGCGAGCTGCAGAGAGGCCTTGAGCTTTGGAGACAGCAGAGGCAGAAGGTGAGGCCAGCACCCTTGCAGGCGGTGGGGGTGAGGCTCCATGCCTGGTGGTGGGGGCAGGAGGGCACTATCCTGGTGGATCAGCCATGTCTGGTGCTCCTGGGCCCTTGGGTTTCGTGGCCCCTCACATCCTCCGGAGCGTCTGCCTCTGCTTACATGACCAGGTGGGTCCTGGTGTTGTCTGCTGTTTTAGCAAGGACCTGTCTGACCCCTCCTCACTTGCTCCATCCTTCTGAGGAGGGACGTGGTGGGCTCTGTGTCCGTTCCCGTGCAGACTTCTGAGTGAAGTTTATGTGAAGAGTCTATTATAACTCATGCAAGTTTAATAAAGGTTCACAAAGAAGGCCTTAGCTGATAAATCTGGTTTAGGATTTTCTTATTAACCTTATCCCAGCCATAATGACTTTTAAATTTAATTTTTTCAGATTTTGCAAAACAAGGAAAGCCTCTCAGGCCTCTTGGGATGAAAAGGCAGGTATCTGGGAAAGGAAGAATTTTAAGAGCATTGGTGGGGAATTTCTTGCCGGGACTGTAATCTAGAATTCAACTGTGCACCCATCCTGAGGGGCAGAAGGATTTTGTCTTCCGACGAGGGCTGTCCAGCACAATCTCAGCACCGAGGCAGAGACTGTGAGGTTCCCAGGGGAAGGCTCCATTCACACAGAGGAGGATTTGGGCAGGAACGCTGCAGCACAGCTGGTGTTTCAGGAAAAACCCACCCAGCTGTTTCCTTATGATGTCAGCGGGTGGTCAGGTCCGAGGGGTCAGGCCCCATTCACGCAATGTCCGGTGAGGCCCATGACAGCTCCTGCCAGCTCAGCGTGGGTGGGGGTATGGGCCCTGCAGCCCACACTCAGGACTGGTTGCTGTACCCTGTTGGGGCCAGAGCATAGGATGCCAGCTTGGGAGAAGTCCCAGGCGCGGCCACTCAGAAGCCTTCAAAGCCATATTTGCAAGAGCAGAAATGCAAAACAGCTGGCAGCAGGCAGGAGCAGAGGAGAAGCTTGCGGGCCCTTGCGAGGAGACAGGCCTGTCCCAGAGAGGGGGCTCCTTGTGCTCATGCTGGTGACAACCCCAGGGACACAGAATGGCAGCATTTTGGGAGCCGGGGCAGAGGGGATTATAATATTGTTCCCGTTTTGCAGGTGATGAAACTGAGGCTCTAGGAGGCAACCTGCCCAAGGCCACTGTGGTGGGAAGGGAGGCTGGGCCAGTGGTGGGGAAGGGAGGCTGGGGCAGTGCTGGGTCCCCTGGGGGCAGCCTCTTGGCCCCACACCCTGCTTGTCTTTCGAGGTCACCTTCATGGTTTTTGTTTGGAACAGGGCATTATACACCCGTGAATGTATAACAATTGCTCATGGTAGAAAACTTGGAAAAACCAAAATCCACAGAAATAAAATATGTACATTTACACATTTTTTTTTTCTTTTTGAGATGGATTCTCTTCTGTCGCCCAGGCTGGAGTGCAATGGCACAATCTAGCTCACTCCAACTTCACCTCCCGTGTTCAAGTGATTCCCCTGCCTCAGCCTTGCGAGTAGCTGAGGAAACAGGTACCCAGCACCACGCCTGGCTAATTTTTCTATTTTTGTACAGACGGGGTTTCACCATGTTGGCCAGGCTGGTCTTGAACTCCTGACCCCAGGTGATCCGCCCGTCTCGGCCTCCCAAAGTGCTGGGATGACAGGCGTGAGCCACCGCGCCCAGCTTTATGGATTTTAAATATGTCGACTGACCTCTGAGGGGCAGGGCTGTGACTGTTTTGGTTTTCACTGTCGCTGTCTTGGTGCAGGGAGTGCCCAGTGGGTGGTGAAATGAATGAATGAATATGCAAATGTAGTGAACAAGCCTGGCATGTGGCATGGGAAGTTTTATAAGACATTTACTTTTTAATCCAACGCTAAGACTGTGACTGTTTTTTTTTTTGAGATGGAGTCTTGCTCTGTTGCCCAGGCTGGAGCGTAGTGGCATGATCACAGCTCGCTGCAGCCTCAAACTCTTGGGCTCAAGTGATCCTCTTGCCTTGGCCTCCCAAATAGTTGGAACTACGGACCTGTGCCACCTCTGCCGTGTGTGAGATTTTTAATCAGCTCTCTGAGACAGGTGGGTGATGTCTGCGATGCTAGAATCTTCCTCCTTCAAATATTCCCAAAACGACACCACTGTAGCCTCTTTGCCATGGGTGAAGTCAGGGCTCGACAACAGGCCTTTGGCCTGAATCTGTCCCTCGCTTGTTTTTGTAAATAAAGTTTTATTGGGATGTGGTGACACCCACTCGCGTGTGTTTGGTCTGTGGCTGTTTGTGTCCTGCAATGGTGGAGGTGTGGAGTTGCCACAGAGACCTCCTGGCACCCGAAGTGGAAACGTTTACTCTCCCAACCTTCAAGAAAAGGTGTGCTCGCCCCTCCGTCAATGGCCACTCATTTCTGTGCAAATCCCCGGGAAAGTGGGGCCTGCGCGCCGTCTGCGGATTAGCCTTGCACTCCCGGAACGAGCCCAGGAGCGGTTCTGCTGGGTGGTGGCCACGTGCCCCAGGGCATGGCTGGCATTTAGGGTACTGCCCATAGCCCAAGGGTCTCCGTGGCTGATGAAGGGCAGAGTGAGGCTGCTCCTCCTTGGATGGAGGCCCTCAGGGTCCTGGTTCCAGAGGCCCCGGGCTGGACTTCTTCTGTGTCTCCATTGCTCATCCATTTGTGCTGCCTGACCTGCTCTGAAAACGGCCGTTTGTGAAGCATCCATGCCTGTCAGGGAACTGCCTTTCGCGATTTGGAACTCCAAGGACTGAGCACGTCATGGTTCGAATTTCCATCAGCTGCTGGAAGCCAGAAGGTGCCCTCGGCTCCAGGCGGGTCCTCAGGGGTGACACGCAGGACTGCATCTTGGTGACTCGCTGCTGTACTTAATTTCTGTCCATCCCTCCCACGTCCTGTTTCCTGGCAACTAGACTAGTGGCGGTGACTCAATATCTCATAAAAATGAGCCACAGCCGACCACAAACTGCTTCCACCTCTGATGGACAGCAGTGCCACTGAGGCCCGGCTTTGTTCCCTGGAAGGCTCAGGACCTCATTTGCCTCTTCCCACGGAGCAGATCTGAATGAGCAGAAATAGGGCTCTGCCGCCACCCTCGTCACCCCAACCCTGTGGGCCAGCACAGCATCGATGCTTTCATTGGGATGCTGCTTGCTCAGAAGCGTCCGGCTGGTCCTGAGGCCTTGACGCTACAGCCACCGGGTGTTGGGCTCTGCTTCTCCCCGCTTGAGCCCAGTGTGGACAAGAGCATCGAATCGGAGGGAGGCACCTAAGCCTAGTGCTCTTGCCCAGCTGGAGCTCAGCGGATCCATCTCTGTCACTAGCACAGGTTAGTGTGGGCCCCGACGCTCCTGTTGGCCTGGGTGCAGTCTGCTGTACCCTCGATGGGGCTGGGAGCCACCTAGGGACCCAGCCGGCCGCATTTCCTCCATTCTGTGATTGCTTGCACTGGAAAACTGACAGTGTAAACCTACAAACTGCAGCTCCTTTGGACGTTACAATGTATTTTCTTTTTGTAATTTAGTTTCCTATCCAGTAAAACAATGACAATTTTTTGCTGGTTTCTGAGTTCAGAAATCAGAATGGTTGGATCCGTGGCTCTTGTGACCAGAAAGAAGTTGCAGGCGGTTCTTTCCTCCTCCTCCTCCCTTTACAGACAAGAGCTTTGGAGGTGGGAGGAGCTGGCAGGTCCCACCTGCTGAGTCTCTGCTCCCACCTTGGAGTGCTGCTGTGAGAACAAATGAGTGCTCACTGCAACGCCTGCCTGAGGGAAAAGACCAGCCACCGAGCTAAAAACTAACTCGAAACCCCCTTTCCCTGGCTTTTGGGTCCACAGACCAGGTTGGCTTGCTCCCTTCCCAGAAAGGACAAAGAGGTTTACCCATCTTCTTGCTCTGGCTCCGAGCACAGCTTCAGCAGCTCCCGTCAAAGGCCTGTCTGTGCCAGGGTAAAGAATACAATTGCTACTGATCATCAGTATTAATCATACAGCAGCTACAAGGGCCATAGTCTTGCTGTTCTACTCACTGGGTCCTTCTTTGAGTCAGGTACGCTGCCAAGGGACTGATACCTGGGAACGTTCAGTCCTCACACACCCACCAGGCAGAGGAACAGGTTAGGAAACTGAGGCACAGAAGGCTCTGGAACTTGCCCAAGGTCAGCAACTGGTCAGTTGTGGAGCCAGGCTTGAAGCTGGAGAGTCTGGCTCAGGGCCCACCCCTGGCTCCCGGGCCCTGCCTCTCTCGCGCAGCTTGGGCAGGTGGGGTCCAGGGAGGTCTGAGATTCTGGCGGGAGCGCTGCGGCTGGGAGGATGGAAGTCCTGACCCCCAGGCCGAGGGACTGCCTTGTCCTCCCCAGTCCACAGCTCCTCCACGTCTCTGGGCCTGTGCCCTACTGGTCCTGCTCCAGGGTGGGCCCAGACTTGGGATCCCAGGAGTGCCCTCTCCGCAGCTGTCTCTGGGAAGCCGTCCCTGGTGGGAGGAGCAAGGAGGCGAGAGGTGATGTCGTTGGGGGGTAGAGGGGAGCTCCTGGTCCCTGTGGCCGCCACCTCTGTGCTCAGAAAAGCTGGCTCTGATTAATTATTTATGGCCGAGGCTTGCACTGCGCACCCAGGCATAATTAAGGGCACAGAGTCCATTCTAATTTTAAGATGCCAAATTCTTATGCTCAGGAACTCATGCTGAATCATAATTTCTCCCCTTTCCTGCAGAAGTCAGGGACTCACAGGGCTTGGCCAGAGGGGGCATGCTGCCAGGCTGGAGGGGCCGGGGATCTGTGGGTGAGAGCTGCCCGGGCCAGCCCAGCCAGTCCCCTGGAAGGCATTGATGCTGGCCAGGAGGCCACCTACCCTGCAGAGCTGGGGCTGCCCTTCCACCCGGCCAGGAGCGTCACTCCCGAGGAAGGACTGCAGGTGCATCCTTGGGCAGCTTGGGGCAGGAGCTTCCAGAAGGATCTCAAAAACATGGGGCCACAGAGCCACAGATCCCAGGGCTCCTGAATTCAGCTGACACCCCTGCCTCTGGCAAACTCCCCCCTTTTTTTCGATGGAGTTTCGCCCTGTCGCCCAGGCTGGAGTGCAGTGGCATGATCTTGGCTCACTGCAATCTCTGCCTCCTGGGTTCAAGTGATTCTCCTGCCTCAGCCTCCTGAGTAGCTGGGATTACAGGCACCCATCACCACGTCCAGCTAACTTTTGTGTTTTTAGTAGAGATGGCGTTTCACGATGTTGGCCAGGCTGGTCTCGAACTCCTGACCTTGTGATCCGCCCACCTTGGCCTCCCAAAGCGTTGGGATTACAGGCGTGAGCCATTGAGCCCCGCGTAGCAAAGCCATTTTTAACCCCATTGAGAGAACAATCTATATTTCCATATCAGCTGTGATAACTAGACACTGGCCAGCCAGGCACATCCTGAGTGCTGGGCATCCGCTCATCCTGCCCTCGCAGACCCTGCGGGGAACCACCACCACTCCTTTCCCTCTTCATTTAACAAATATGTAGCCCGGTTTTATTCACCCTTGCCTTGGGATGGGGAATCTGTCCTTCACAAAAAACATACAGTAAAAGCAAAATGTGTCTTATCATGTGTGCATTTTAAACCACAACAATGATATATCTTGATCATTTCCACTTCCCTCTTCTTTTAACAGCTGGGGAAACTGGACTGAGAAGGTTTTGGTGACGTTCTGCAAGCCCCTCACCTGTGAAAGGCCGAGACAGGTCAGGACGCCAGGTCTGTTAAAGCTGGAGCCTCATCTGCTCACTGCCCAGCTCTGTGCCCCTGGGATGGGGGTCTGGGGTACCACCGTGGCATTTTTAGTGCAAATTTATATCACTGTAGTGTTAAACTTTCACACAGATCAGCAGGGCTCCCGATGACACCTGGAGACGGGATTAATTTTAGGTGGAAAGCGGGATGAAATTCTGCTGCTCAGAGAGGTTGGACTATCCACCCTTGGCTACACAGCTGGCAGGGACCAAGAGGGGGGTCAGTGCTGGGCTTCCTGACTCCAGGGGACCCTCCCTGTGGGTGTGTGCGTGGGCAGGGAGGGGTGGGCTGGAGAAAGGCCTGTGATGCCAGGTCTACAGGGTCACTCTGTGCTGGTTGAGACTGTCCCTGAGACCTTTACTCCAGGACCCATGGGTGTGTCATAGGAGGCCTCGGGGCAGGGTCTGAAGCTTGTGTCCTCTGCGGCCACCAGCTCCTAGCTCACCTGAGAGAGTGCTGAGGGCCGAGAGTCCCCACTCAGCCTCACGTGGGCAGTGCAGCCTGCTCAGAGCCACTGAAGGGAAAATAACTTTTGATTAACATTTAGGACTCAGAATTGGATCACGCAAATCCCCTGGATCTCTGTAGCTTCTGCTGATTGTTCTTGATGAGGCTTGGTAAAAATAGCCTGGTGGCATGTACAGCAGCGTGGCCAGCCTTCACTATCCTGCTGGCCCCTCTGCCCGCTCCATCCCACAGTGAGGCATGGACAGTGTCCTGGGGCTTCTGCCCGCACCCGTCTCCAGGAGGACACACCAAGGGCCATCCTAACCCTGAGTATTTACGGACACCCCTTCCCCATGACCATGTGACCCTGTCACCTGGAAAAGCCACACCAGGGTGGACGGACAGCCTGCCTGCCAGGGTCATCTGTCTATCATCCACCCACTAGCCTGTCACCCTGCCGGCCTGACCAGTGCAGTGGACTGCAGATCGTCTCCCGGGCTCTGTTAGACTGGGAAGTGCCGTGGACGCTGGCTGAGAACTAGACATATCTGCATAATCCTCAAGAGATGCTGTTGCTCTGCCCATGATCCAGGGCCTGGGACCTGCCTAAGGTCCCCTGGAACCAAGGATGGACAATGGCTCGTCTCTGGGAGGTGCATGAGGCTGCAGTAGCCTGTGCTCAGCCATTGGAAAAGCACAGAGATATGTCTCTCTAATAAATGCCATGGGAACCCTCTGCCCTAGCCCCAGGAGGAGCAGGCCCAGGGTGGTGTGGCTGGTCAGCAGTGGTGGCGAGGGCAGCTCAGTGCCAAGGGCTGCTCAGTGCTGGTCAGTGCTGGTGGCTGGTCCGTTAGGTCTAGAAGGGCCTCTGCCTTGGCCTCCCAGAGTCTCGGAAGGGGGCCCAGAGATAAGGGGTAGGGCTTGCAATGGAATGAAGGATTCTCTGATTTTTGGGATTTAGGACCACAATTCCCCTTGTTTATCTTCTGTCCCCAACATCTCAGAGAGCCCGGCCATCCCCACCTTTTGTTCACGGGGACACAGAGGCAGGAATTCTCCCCTGCAATGTGCCTCAAGTTACCTCGGGCCAAATGCAGAATTCTGTGGGGGGCTCAGCGTGACTCCCAACTGACCGTTTCTCAGAGGCATGTGCAGGTCAGGGACATCCTGCCGGCTGGCATCTTCCCTCACAGGGATGCTGGCTCCAAGAGAGGCAGAGACACCTGCTCCACATCCCTGCCATCACTTTCTCCTCTTTCTTGGGGTCAGGGAGGAAGGACAGCTGGGGCTGCCTGGCCAGCTGTGTGGGTGAAGCCCTGCTGAGCTCTCGGGCCTGGGTGTTATTATTCTCCAGGGCCCCGGGGTTAGCAGCTGCTTCCCCTTCGTCCAGACTCCCCAGGAGCCTGGCCCTGAGCCTCTCCTGCTCATTGCCCACTGGCCAGAAGAGAGCAGATAGAGACTGAAGCAAAGAGAGGAGGGGGTGTTTTCTAAACCGTCTGAAAGCCTTCCTAGCCAATTGCACAAGAGCTGTTGCATCCTGGGGCTGTGCCTGGTTAAATGCTCCTCGGTCCTGGTTGCCCTGGCCGCTTGCTGCCTGGGATTCACTGCCAGGAGCCTGGGGGAGTGCCTGGAGCCCCCCATCCCAGCCGCAGTGGGGCTGAGCTGGCTCTGTCCGTGGCAATCTGCCATCTGCCCACCAGATGGCGATGTGTGCTCACAGCTGCCTCCGCCTAGTGCAGCTGCCCGGGGCCTGGGTTGCAGGAGGCCCAGATGCAGACGGGCGGGCGCTGTGGCCAGGGGCACTGGCCTTGAGTCGCCGTCTCAGCAAGCCAGCCCACCCACTGGGAGGATAGCTCCCAGGGATGGAGGGTCTACCTCCTGACCCATCCCTTCTCTCCCCTTTAGCCTCCCAGATCCCAGCATCGTCCTCCATCACTGGGTTGGTTGGGTTGGCTGGATCAGAGGCAGGCCCTGCAGCCCCGGCTGGCACCCAGGGCAGCTCCGCAGACAGGGCTGGTACTACTGCTGTCACTGCTATCATGATTGACACAGAGCCCTGTGGGGGCCTGAGCTGGGAGGAGAGGGGGGTGACGTGGTTGTAGGAGCAGGGAGGACCCTGAGATCCCGGCATTTTGGGGCCACGGCTGCTCTGGGAGCCCTCGCTGACACTCCCCTCTGCACGTGCCAGCCTGGCACCTTCAACCTTTCTAGAGGGGCCTCTGGGGTTGGGTCACATGCCTGTGACATCAGCACTGCCATGCGGGGCCCAAAAAGACAGCTTGGGGACACACCACCATGCCCCATGAACCCAGGGAGTCACCATGAAGGATCCTGGGTGGTAAGCAGGGTGACAGCCAAGGCCAGGACCTCCCCAGACCGTCGGGCAGCAGGGAAGTGCGGTCATCCAATGTTTGCTGGCTGCGGTGGCCTCTACAGGTTTCAAGGGGAGGGACCTTCCTGGCGGTGCAGCTGCCCCACTGGAATCCAGGGGAAGTGGGAGCCTCACAGCCCCGTGTCCACCATGTTCCCACCAGGAGGATGGAGTTTGGCCCCCTGTGAACTGGGAGCTTGGGGCCTGCGTGGACTTTCAACAGCATTCGCTGAGTGGTCACTCAGGTCCTGAGCGGCCAGTATGGGGCCCAGTCACAATCCCCTTTCTGCCGACAGTGGGCCCAGAGGGTTGGCCAAGTTCTCCACACAGGGATGGACCTGCCCTGCCAGGGCCCCATTTGGGCATCTCCCAAGCAGACCCCACCCACACACCACACACAGGCCTGCCAATGTGGTAGTGACATCAGCCCAGACAGTATCGGTCAGCTACTGCAGACATCAGCGATGCCTCCCAGGCGGCAACCGACCTCCGCGCAGGCCCCTTCCCTGGCTGAGCCCCGGCCTCTCTCCTACTGCGCACACCGGGAGTGGAGCTGCTCCACACCGCAGCCCCCGCTGCCAGGGCCTTCCTTACGCACTACCTGCCAAGTGCCCGTCAGACAGAGCCGCAGAGAGAGCAGGGGCTGCGCTGCCTGCCAGTGCATTCCTGCCCTGCATGGGCCACGCATCGCCGGGCGGCTTCGCGGGACTCACCGTGCTGGTGGTGAATTCTGGCGGGTTGTCGTTCACGTCCGTCACCGTGATGATGGCTGTGGCTGTGTTCGTGAGGCCGTAGTTGAGGTTTCCTTCCATGTCTGTGGCCTGAACGATGACTGTATACTGCTGAACTTTCTGGAAGGGAGACACCCGTTGAGAAAGAACAGAGAATCAGTTTGGGTTGTAATGGACAGGGCACTTATGAAAATGAATCTGTTCACAGGAACGGAGTTCTCTCTCATCAGGGCCGTATGCTGGGCGCAGGGCCCTCGCCAACGCTCCCGGCGGACTCTGCCCATCTGAGTAACTTTCTCCTCCCCTCGCCATGGGTTAAGCTGCGGCAGGAAGAGGTCTGCTTGTGTTCTCATCTCAGTGTCCCTGCCTTTGATGGGGGTAGATCATGTTTGGTGCCAAGATAGAAGGGAGGAGAACAGGGGCACCCAGAGGGCACTGGGGTTGCATTTGGTCTGGAAAACCAAGCAGGGACAGTTTGCAGAGAGGGACGCCCCGCAGACACGGGTCAGGAGGGACTTCGCTTCCTGAGTGTTTACCTCGTCCAGCTGAACTGCAGGTCAGAAATTAAAATGGGAAGAAAAGACAAACCCTCTCCCCTCTGTTTGCAGGTGTGGAAATGCAAGCATGCTTTCTGCTGGAAAGTGCAGTCACAGAGCAGTTGATTGCGCCAGTGCAGGTGTGAGCTTTAAAGGGCAAATGAAGCTTGGCGGGATGAGTGCATCTTATTAGGCATTGAAGGAGTCTCACGGCCCTTCTCCACAGAGCCCTTGCTGGGAGTCCATCAGTGCTGAAATCCCTGAGTTGGCAGAGGTGGCTTTTCCACACCTCTGCTCTGACCAAGAGGCCGTGAACTTCTGAGGTGACAGCTGAGGACAAGCTTGTGGGCAGCTCCCTGTTGGGACCGCTTCTCACTAGCACCATTAGGGGAGGGGGATTCTGGGGACCAAAGCAAAAAGGGACCCTGTGAAATGCCCTCCAAGTGACTAACAATCTCAAGTCTTGCTTCTCTAGGAGGGTAATGGAAAAGTTCCTAGAACTGTGATTCAGTGAAATGTGCTCAGGTTCATAAACTGGCTCCATAAGGAATTAAAAATAGCAGATGGTCACCAACCTTTTCTCTTTTCATCCATTATCCATCCATCTATCCACCACCCACCCACCCACCCATCCATCTATCCATCCACACACCCACCCATCTATCCCTGTACTCACCCACCCACTCATCTATCCACTCACCCACCCACCCACCCATCCATCCATCCATCCACCCACCCATCTATCCACCCACCCACCCATCTATCCACCCACCCACCCACCCATCCATCTACCCACCCACCTACTCACCCATCTACCCACGCACCCATCTATCCCTGTACTCACCCACCCATCCATCTATCCACCCACCTACCCACCCATCTATCCCTGTACTCACCCACCCACCCATATATCCCTGTACTCACCCACCCATCCATCTACCCACCCACCCACCCACTCACCCATCTACCCACCCACCCATCTATCCCTGTACTCACCCACCCATTCATCTATCCACCTATCCACCCACCCAGCCACCCATCTATCCCTGTACTCACCCACCCATCCATCTATCCACCCATCCACCCACCCACCCACCCATCCATCTATCCCTCTATTCATTCACCCATCCATCTATCCATCCACCCACCCACTCATCCACCATCCCTCTACTCACCCACTCATCCATTTATCCACCTACCCACCCACCCATCCACCCTCCCTCCCTCTTTCTACATTTCCATCCCTCTGTTTTTCTGTCCCTTTCTCCTTCCCTCCAAGACCAACCAACCCAAGCCAAGCCGGCAGCTGATGAGAGATGGATGAATGAGCCCAGCCAAGGCTGGAGGGTTTTCCAGCTGAGCCTAGCCCAAATTGCCAATTTGTGGATTTGTGAACTAAATAGATAGAAATAAATGGTGGTTGTTTTAGGCTGCTAAGTTTTGGGATCTTTTGTTACGCAGCAAAAGCTCCCGGCATACACCCAAACCCTTCACATGGCCACAGCACTCCGTATGTCATGGCTGCTAACCCCCTCTGTGGCTTCATCTTGAATCAAGCCCCCCAGCTCCCAGCTGTCCCTTTCCCATGGGATTCTCTCCAGCCCAGCATGCTCTCAGCTCAGCCTACTCCTCATCCACAGCTCGTTCCTGGGTTGCACTTTTATGTTTGTTATGTCCTCCCTTGATTGCTGTCTGAGTTTTCTGACCGTGCAGCAGCCAGCCTTGCCATGGACACTTCCCTCATTTCTCACCCAAGTTTCTCTTCTTCTTTACAAATCTGATTTTCTTCCCCCTCCCAGGATGGATTTGGAAATCGAAGCTGCTGGGGGCTCTCAGCAGCCTCTTTCCTGGGCACGACGTCCCCCTCAGGCGGTGCCCCACTGCCTTCATACACCGCCCCCCCTTGGCCACCCCTGTCCTGCAAAGTGGGGCCCTCAGGCTGCTCTCAGCTACGTGTGTATTTGGCTGTGGCCACCTGGCATGGCACCCCCAGAAGGACCATACTGGAAAGCAGGAGACTGACACCAGCCAGAGGAGAGGGAGGGATCCAACCGGAGAACAATGTGACCCCCAGAGAAACCGTGGTCACAGGCTTGCAGCGTGACACCATTCTCCAAGTCTTCATTGCTTCTGCTATTGAATCAGAGCCAGCTCATGGAAGCCACCCCAGCTGCTGTGCTTTCAGTGTATAGAAAAGAAATGCATTCTTTTCCATATATTGAAAATAACCAGAGACATGTACAGTGTATTGTATGTGTGTGTGCATGTGTGTACATGTTTGTGCACGTGTGCATGTGTGTATGCGTGTTTGTGTACGTGTGTGCGCATGCCTGTATGGGTATGTGTGTGTGCATGCCTGTATGGGTATGTGTGTGTATTCCTGTGTGTGCATGTGTGTGTTCCTGTGTGTGCATGTGTGTATGCATGTTTGTGCATGTGTGTGCATGCCTGTTTGGGCTGTGTATGCGTGTTTGTGCACATGTGTGCAAGTCTGTGTGTGCATGTGTGTATGCGTGTTTTTGCATGCATGTGCACTCCTGTGTATGCATGTGTGCATCATGTTTGTGCACATGTGTGCATGCCTGTATGGGCATGTGTGTATGCATGTTTGTGCACGTGTGCATCCCTGTTTGGGTGTGTGTGTAATGTGTTTGTGCACGTGTGCATTCTATTTATGTGCATGTATGTGTGTGTGCACATGTGTGCATGCCTGTGTATGCATATTTGTGCATGTGTGTGCATGCCTTTGTGTGTGTGCATGCCTGTGTGCATATGCATGTTTGTGCATGTGTTTGCATGCCTGTGTGGGCATGTGTGTATTTATACCCCCGTATGTGTACAGGTCTGCATGCATAGAAACCCACACGGGCATGGATGTGCATACATGTTGTGTCTGTGTGTGTGCAGCCAACTGCCACTAGAGGGCAGCTTGGTCTTGATTTTGGGAGTCAGGGCAGGGGTGTCTCCTGGCTGGGTGGGGCAGGAAGCTAGACCCGCAAGAAGGAAGAACTCTCCATGGAGACCCCCAGAAGCAGCCAGTGGTCTTTCTGTTGGCGGGGCTTCTAAAGCCCAGGCAGGGTCAGCCTGGCACCCCTGGGAGCACTGGGAAGGCGGGGTCAGGCTCCTGATCTCATCACTGTCTCCACCTGCCCCCATTCCGGGATGGGGCGAGAGGGTGGGTGGGCAGGACCCAGGAATGTGCCCACGAGGTGGCCATGGGTGCTCCCGCAGACAGGCCTCCTGGCAGACGTGGCTGGTCTGTATATAGCGGGCCTGGGCTGGCTTGGCTGGAGGTTTCGATGTCTTTATCTAAAAGGCTCACACTGGGCTGTGTGCTTTTCCCTCAAGTGTATTTCATTCCTGTGAGGCAGGTGAGGGGAGCCCCAAGTTAACCACAGGGCAGGGCCCTGCTCTCAGGGGTGTCGGGTGCCTTCCTCCCAGCGCCCCAACCAACCTTGCTGTGTGCATGGACCATGTGCAGCCTTCCACGGGCCCATGTGGCCCAGGGACATGGTGTCCTCCCGCTTTGCAGAAGATGAAGGCCTGGGACTCCTCGAGGTCAGAGGCTATGAGTGCTCCGGAGGCCAGCAACTGTCCCCCGGGCCTCATGGGACAAACAGATGACCCAGGACTCAGCTCTGGACCAGCGTTCCCTCTCCATGGCTGATGTGTGCAGCCTCTGCTCCCCTAATCAACCCTCAATGGAGGTGTCCGGGCGGGCAGCGGGAGCCCTGGATGGGCTGGTTTGCCCTGTTGGATGCCTGCTCGCATCCTAGGTGGGGGCCACTACCCTTCCTGCTTCTGTCAGGTGCAGAGAACATGCAGAAGTCTCTGAAGCCAGCCACCCCGTCAGCAGTGGAACCACAATGAATTCATTAAAAAGTGATTTGGCCATTTTCAAGTTCAAGAGGAGGGAAGAAAACCGCAGTGGGCCGTCCCTGGGACTTTCGCTCACTTCCCTATAGCTCAGCATGTAAATTTTCCAGAACAGCCATCAATAATGCAGCCGCCGGCCTGCCCTAGAAAGGCATCAAAGCTTCCTGAGTCAAGCATGCCCTGCCCATACCCAGCGTGGGCTGGCCGGCCATGCAGCCAGTGATGCACCCTGGCCTGAGCCATGCCTAGAGCTCAGATCCTGAAGTTCTCCTGGGTGCTGCTCCCACCCTAGCCACCATCTAGGGATGGTCTCATCTGCCAGGCTGCAAACATGCCTACCCGACCCACTCTGGGCTCTCTGCACCTAGAGGCGGTCAGTACGGGGGTGTAAAAGGAGGCCCAAGGCCTGCAGCCCAGGCTGGCAGATGCCCTGCGTCCCTTCCTGCTGAGTGAGCTGCGCCAGCGCCAGCGCAGCAGCGGCTGCTGCTCCGGGAGCTTCTCTAGCCCCTTTCAGGTCAACGCGATTCCTGCCACTTCCTCCTGGACCACACACTCCCCAAGGGCCTTCCCAGATGTCACTGCTGGAACCTCCATCCCCTCAGAGGCTGAGAGACGGAGCAGAGGGCCAGGCCCTGCTCCATGTCTATCCTCAGGCTGCACAGCACCTGGGGTCTCTCCAGTGATGGGGGCACGAAGATTAGATGCTGTGGGGGGAGCAAGTGCAGGCGCCGTGGGTCCTCACAAGTGAAGAGTCGCTGCACGGCCTGGCAGCTCCTCTCTTGGGTATGTATCCAAAAGAGCACACATCAGGGGTTCTGAAAACACCTGCATGCCCTCGTTCAAAGCAGCACAATTCAGGGCAGCCAACGGCGCCGAATGGCCAGTTGTCCCGTGAGTGATGGCTGGATAGAGAGAACACAGTTCCCACACGCCGTGGAATATTATTCAGCCATAAAAAGGCACGAAGTGCAGACGCAGCTGCCACGGTGATGCTCGGTGAAAGAAGCCAGACACGAAACACCAGGCGTGGCATGAGTCTGCTTACAGCAAATGTCCCGAACAGGCAGATCCACAGAAGCAGAAAGAAGACTCAGGGTGCTAGGGGCTGGGGGAACTGGGGGAGCTGGGGGAAGGGAATAGAGAATGGGAATGATGGTTCTGGGGTGCTGCAAGTGTCCCTGAGGTGAGTCGAGGTGATGGTCGCACAGCTTTGTGACCACTGAACCCCGCTGAAGTGTGCGGTTAAAGGAGGCACGTGAGCTCCCTCGCCCAGCATAGGCAGGAACGCGCTGTGTTGACCTCAGTCCCCGCTGCCCTGCAGGGACCCAAAGGACTTGGTACCTCATGTCCACTCCAGCGTGGCTCACCGAGCTGGTGGGGTGGGGGCTGCATCTGGCTGGTGGTGGTCCCGGCCAGGCACAGTGCTGGGCCTGCAGGCTGACCCCTACGCTATCAGAGAAGGGTCCCTCCAGGCTAAAGGGACGTGGGGCCTACCCCCTGCCTACTTCTAGCCCAGGGCTCCAGCCGGGTGTCCCCACCCACCCCTCCCCCTACAGGCTGAGTCCCTCTCCAGGAAGACTTCCCCGTCCCCACCCCAGGGCTCTCTCCTTCCTCCAGACCCCTCAGCCCTTCAGGGCTGCTGCTGTTCTGGGAGAAGACACTGCCTGGCAGCACATCCCACCTGTCCAGGTGCATTTCCTGGGCACCCAGGAGCCTGCAGCAGCTGGCCCCTGAGGTGAGGTGCTCAGCCCTTCGGCCTTTAAATGCAGGTGCTTTCTGAGGTTCCCTTGCCTGGGGTAGGGAGGGGCTGAGGATGGAGCCCCTCCCTGGGTGCCCCCAGGCTGTCACTGAGAGGTCACTCCTGCTCAGGGGCATGGCCACACAGTGAGCCCCAAAGGGTGGCCATCTTCCCTCCCTCCCCACCTCCCTCCTGAACACCCTGCTCACCCCTTTAAACTCATGGACCACCCACCGCCACTGTCTCCCCCTCACCACCCCTGGCTCCGTGGGCTTTGTCTTTCCTGCCTTTCCTCCTCTAGGACGAGGGGCTGAAACCCCTAGACCTGGCCCCTTAGCCACCCGGGCTGCTGCACTGAAGGAAGCGTGTCTCACCCTGTCTTCGGCTAGGCTTCCCTTCGCACACCCAGGATGGTGAGGCAGCCGCCTCAGCTCGTGTGGGTTTCATGACCCCTTGGGGCCTCCGGTGTCCCTGGCTCTGACTGCATTCCCTGGTGGCCCAGAGCCTCTGCACTGCGCCCACAAATCCGACTCCAGTGGACCTTCCCCTCACGCTCTGCAGCCAGGTTTGCTTTCTGCTGTGCTGAGCTGGATCAAAACCGGAGGAAACGCCAGCATTTCCCAGTTCCAGGCAGTGATTCCTCCCTCAACGGCTGCTGGGGGCAGGGGAGGCCACAAAAAAGGTCTCTGCTTTGTCAGTCCACAAAATCCACAGCATGGGGGTGGGGGGTTGGGAGATCCTCTCGCTTTCCCCATCTCTCTCTCTCTGTCTGTGTTTCTCTCTCTCCGTGTCTTTCGTGTTCTCTGCTGGGAACAGAGGGAGGAAGAGCTGCAGGAATGGCTGCTGGTGATTGGAAGAACAAGATGGGGGCAGGCAGGGGAGGTCCTGTCAGTCCAGTAGGTGCTGAGGCTCCTCCCTGGGGCTCCTCCTTCTTGTGCCTCCTCCCTGGGGCTCCTCGCTGGGGCCTCTCCTGACCCCCCACCCATGGGTCACAGAGGAGAACACTTCCCTCTCCGGGGGCCGGGCAGCCACACCCAACAGTGGAGGGCCATGTGCCTGAGCTCTCCAGGCGCGCTGTTTCTGAGTCACGGATTCTAGTGGCTCTTGGAGCCCTTGCCCGCCTGTGGCTGATGCTCTGGGGAGGCTTTTCCCAAACTGGGCACTATCAGCCCTGGGGCTGGGTCATTCTCTGCTGTCGGGCATCCTGGGCCCTGAGGGGTGCTGGGCATTCCTGGCCTCCACCCATGCAATGCTGGTGGCGTCCCCTACCCAGCTGTGACAACCACAGATGCCACCACTTGCCCAGTGTCCCAAGAGGGATGTCACCCTAGGTTGGAAGAACAGCTCTAGGGGAGGAGACCCACAGCAAACAGCAAAGAGTATCACGTCAGTTGGGGACAGAGGCTGTGCAGAAAACACAGCAGAGGAGAGGGACAGAGTGCTCAGTGCACCGGACTGAAGTGGGTGGTGGGGCAGGGCTGTCTGTCAAGCACACATGTGGCTCTCGGGCCGTGGGGATCTCGGGAAGAATGCGGCAGGCCGGGGGAACAGCCAGCAAGAAGGCCCTAGGGTGGGGGGTGGACTTCGGGTGCCGCGGGGACAGCCAGCAAGAAGGCCCTGCGGCAGGCGGGGTGGGCTCGGGGTGGGGGCGGGCCGGGGGACTGGGCCCGGGTTTGGTTCTGACTCTGGGTGAGATGGGACGCCACGAGGGTTTGAGAATTTGGGAGATGGGATTGGTGTTTGAACAGGATCTCCAGGCTCCTGCGCGAGGACGGAGGCAGGGCAGGCACAGAGACTGGAGGGCAGTGGAGCAGGTGCCTCATGGTCTGAGTGGCTTCCGCTGGGTGTGGGGGAGACGGTCGTCACAGACGAGAAGGAAAGGCACCTGCAGGGTTGGCGGGTAAGTTTTTGGATAGATAGGAAGGGGCCGGGGGCTGGGGAGCCCACACTGCTGGGGTGTCGGGAAGCACTGGGGAATACCCCTGCTCCCGCAGACACGCTCAGGCTCCAGTTCTCCTGAGACGCACAGGCCTTTTCGCTTTTCATTTTCTCACTTTCATAGACCTAGAGGACGCATTTCTCTACGGCAGGGAAATGGCCGCATTCAGTGGCTCAGGTGCACCCTGGCCTGGGTTGGAGACGGAGAGGGGGGCTGCACCCTCCCAGCCAGGGGCTTTCCAGACCTGAGCCCAGGCCTCCCTCAGCCCAGGCCTCCTGGCACCTCGCAGGAAAGCAGGCCCCGTGACCAGAGGATCTGAATCTTAAGAGAATCCAGAAGTTGGGATTTGAATAGAAATCTGCTTCAACGCCGGACAAGTTAAAAAAAGCTGAATAAAAACTGCACCTCGGTGGCGGCAGCTGTCCCTGGGTTTGAGACTGGATCTGCCTAAGGAGCCACGCTGCCAAGGACGCAGGTGAAATATCCCTGCGCCTCCCTCCTAAGTAACCTGCTTTCGCATCATGGTGCAAATGGTCCACCACGCTGTGCCAATAAAGCCTCATCACAAAGCCAGTCACGGGCTTCTCGGCAACAGGGACGGAGTCCGGCTGCTTCCTGTCAGTGTCTGGTCAAACGAGGCGGCTTAAAAACAGCCGTCCAGAAGGCCAGAGGCTCCCGGTGGAGGTGTGGGCTGGGCCTGGCTCCATCCAGGGGCTTGAGGAGGACCCGTCCTGCCTCTTCCACCTCCTGGCGGCTCCAGGCGCCCTTGGCTTGCGGCCTCATCGTCCGGCCTCTGCCTCAGTCTCCACGCAGCCCTCTCCCCTCCGTTTCACATCTCCTTCTGCCTCTATAAGGATTTAGGGTCCACTCCAATGCAGATCGATTTTATCTCCAGATCTTCGCATCTGCAAAGGCCCTTTTCCAGACAAGGTCACGCTGCCAGGGGTTGGGGTGTGGACACGGCTTTTCTGGGGACCATGATTCAACCCAGTCCAGATGTTGATTGGGCCAGGTCTGTGGCTGGGCCATTGGCCCCCAGGGGGCCTGGACCTCTAGCTCTGATGGGTTCCTGCTCCTCCCCTCCTCTAGGCTCCCACATGCCTCCCTCTTCCTGCCCTCCGCCTGGCACTGGCCATCCTCAGACGGAGACGTTGGTCCCTGCTCCAGCCACAACCCCAGCTGCTGGGCTCAGTTCCAAAGGCAGATGGTCGACTAATTGACCACTGGAGGCTCTGAGGTGGGAGCCTGGGCTGCTGCTGCCAGGTGGGGCCGTAATCCTGGCCGCGGTTCACACCGGGGCCGGCTCACAGCAGCGGCTCACCGGGAAGCTGCACCAAGCAATAGTTTACATCTTCTGCCACCACTGCTACCCTCTCCTGCGGCACTGCTACCCTCTCCCGCGGCACTGCCCGGACTCACACCTCGGCACTTTGGTTATGAAAGGCCATGGCTGGAATGGAGCCTCCTCTCAGAGTCCACGGCTGTCTGCTCCCCTCCTCCCTCCCCTCCAGTGCAGGTTCCCGGGACACAGAGTTCACCCTGTGTGTATGTGGCCCCGAGCTGGGGAGCCGCGCAGGGGCTGCAGGGTCATCCTCCAGTGGCGTCCGTGGATGAAGGAGCTGTCCTGACCCTGCTCTGCTGTGACCCGGCTCCACGTGGCCGGCACTCATGTCCTGTGGCTGCAGGGCCCTACACACTGGTGGGTGTCAGGGGCCCTCGGCTTCCTCACCAGGGAGGGATCTCTTGGTGGGAAGTGTCACGAGTTGGTTGGGGGTCACCTGGGCCGTCCTGTGGCTCAGCCCCCTCCTCTGCCATCCAGGTCCCCCATAAAACCAGGTCGTTAGCACCCCTGTTCCTGCCCTCCTGGGCCCTGGGGCCCTCACTCTGACTCACTGGCACCTCTTTTCACCTTGCTGGGTGGCCGCACCTGCCAGCCCTGGCCTTCAGAAACCTTTAGACAGCAGTGGTGGGCACCAGCTCACCTTGGCCCAACCTTCAGTGCGGGCACTGCCCAACGTGCCTGGGAACTGCATCCTGTTCCCAGGATTTCCTGAGGTTCCCAGGCCGGGCTGAGAGAGGCCTGGGTGCAGGGCTGTGGTTCATCTCGGCCCATAAGCAGCAGAGGCATGGCTGCTGGGTGGTGCCCAGGGAGGCTTCCTGCAAGCCCGCAGGAGTGTGCGGGTGTTGCCTCTGCCTGTGACGTCAAGAACCGAGGATACCATGAGGGAGCTAGAGGTCACTTCACCGCAGGGAGGGCAGAGGGGGCCGCCAAGGCCCCAGGTTCCTGAGCCGACCTGCCTGGACCTGGGCTCCCTGGGCCGGCGCCACCTAATCCTCTGTGGGCTTTTTTGGGTTTCCGGCAGCTTGTGGCTGAAATGTCCTGGCTGACTTAGGTGCTCTCCACAGCAACCAGGCAGAAAACACAGGGTCCAAAGCCGGAGTCTGTAAATAAGTGAGGGCAGATCCGTGACGGAAGCTGGAGGTGGGAGGGTGTCTGTCTGACGCCACCGTGGGCCGTAGCAGCGCTGAGCGGGATCTGCTGCGTGGTGACAGCTGCCGATCGGAGAAGGTACGTTTGTCAAAGAGGAGCCTGGGAGCCCCTCGGGGAGCGTCACGCATGCCACATGGTACCTGCGCTCAGCTTCAAGTGGCGGCCTGGGAGGATCATTTTTCTCTTGCGTTTTTTTGTATTTTATGTTATAAATCTTTGCGATGAGACAGCACATCCATAGTTGGAAAGGAGGCGAAGTCCACCTTGGGCGGGGCAGGGCGTGGTGTGGCGTGGGTGTGGGGCTGGGGCGTGGCTGGGGCTCTGGGATCAGGACTCGGCTGGAGACGCGGCTTTAAGGGTGCCAGGGAGGCCCTGGGCACCTTGCAGGTGGCAGCCTCTGCGTCCTGGGGTGACCCGCTGGCCTGGGGTCCTTGGGGCTGCTCAATCCGCATACTCGGGGACACCATGTGAGCTGGGACCAGGCCTCTGCTTTGGAGGGTGGGGCCTCGCTGGGTCACCTCCTCCTTGCTGCTGCCCTCCCTCTCTCTCTTCTTTTGTGAATGGGCAGAGGGGAGATCAGGAAAACTTCAGGGGCACAAATCCGGCCTGAGGTGGGCCAGCGGCAGATTTGTCTCAATTGCTAATATTTGTTTCTTCCGAGATGACACAGCCATATTCAGTGTCTTCAAAACAGGGTTCCATGAAACAGATTTAAAATCCAGCCAGTGGGAAACGCTGAACCCTGCCTCCCGCAGGCCACTGCAGCATCTCCCCAGGCAGATGCCTTGGGTGGGGCTTACGAGAGGCTCACTGGCTGGGAGAAACACCTTTTAGAACTTTCTGGTCACCGTTGAACGCTTTCTACTGGAATCTGAATCCTGTCAATACATTAAGTAAAGTCGACGGTGGTGAGAACAGTATCCCGGGGCAGCAGAACAAAGAAATGGGATCACTCTCCATCGGATGACAGCACCGGGCGGAGCGTCTTGAAGACATTCAGGGAGGTGTGGGCTTTGCCTTCCTCAGAACTTTCAGACCAGGAGATAACTAATTTGGCCTACCGTGTTTGGGAAGAAATTTCAAGCTGATGAAGGTGACTGGGTGATAGTCCTCTTGTGATAGGACCGGGAGGTTGGATCAACATGCTTCAGAGCAGCCTGGAAGGGACGCTGAGAACAATGCTGGCTGGGTCTGATTTCATCGCACGACAATTGGAGCGGCGCCGGCGTCTGTGGAGGCCACTCTCACCTTCAGAACGAAGCTCGGGCAGCACGTTCACCTCCTCATTAGGCCATAAATATTCTAATTAGGAAACAACGCCAGATGAATAGGATTAGCATGTGGGGCATCCTCGGCTGGTACACGAGAGACACTTGAACCGCTCAGGTCTTATTGAAGCCTCTCCTGACATCTTAATCATGTAGAAGTGCTCAATTTACATAGCTCTGCCTAATTAGACACAGCGGCAATGATGTTTGTGGATTTTCTTCTTCCTAAAGATGACTCGCTCTGTCAGATGGAGGCTGGTGCTGAGAAGCATCTCCAGTGCTTCCCCTGAAGACTTTGCTTGTCGCACAAGGGCAGGGGGAGGAACCTTTTGAAAGGAGGAGGAAGAGAAAAAGGAGCTACTGATGTGCCCTTTTCAGAAGTGGCACCGACGTGTGCTCTTCTCTGAGAGGTGGAGAAATGGCCCCGACGTGTGCTCTTCTCTGAGAGGCCCAGCTCAGGTCCAGACAGGAATCAGCTTCTCGGGGTCAGCAGGCCTGGGCCCAGCGGGGCAGCGGCTCAGCCAGGGGAAGGCTGGGCCCGAGGGCCTGGGCTGGTGCTCACTTGGTGTCCACACTGCAGCCAGTGGCCCTGGCACGGGTTACTAATGCCTGGCAACAGTGGTCCTGGAGGCGCTGTCCTAAAACCTGCAGCTGTTTTATTGTTTGCTGCTGAAAATCCGAGACCGAGCTGCTTCTGCTCCAAAAACTGTTGACTATAAACCCTGATTCAGATTTCCCCAGGAGGCCGGCGAAGGAAGAGCAGGGCAGCTCTCAACATGAAGCACAGACGCAGGCGGAACGCAGAGCCCTGGCGAGGGACGCCCCGGCCCCAGCACACCCTCGCAAGCCTTTGGCAGCTTCCACCACTTCTATCCTGAGGCAAAGGCGAAAAGGTGGGAGAGGGTGTGTGCAAGGCAGGAGGCAGGGCCTGGAACGGCCGAGCAGGCAGAGTGGGGTGCACAGTGCCAGGCCCTGCGTCTCCTCCAGCCAAGTGGTCACAAATTCAGAGGTCACCCATGACCCTGAGACCACGCCATAAACTGCTGAGGAGACTGGCCCCAGGGGATGACCTCTCCGAGTCTGGGGAGGGGAACCTGCCTCAATGTCCCCACTGGGAGGGGCTGCAGAAGACATGGGGCCAGGCAGTGGCCGAGGGGACATGGCTGCTGCGTGCTGGAGGCAGCTTCTCCAATGGAAGCCCTTGAGCTGCTACCTTTAGAAGGGGAAAGAGACTCATTTGTACAAAGAAAATAATGTGGAAATGAGGTGGACATCTTTGGTTCGGCTCATGAGGAGCCTCAGGGCACCCAACCCTGTCTCTGTAACCAGATGCAGCCAGCTGCAGCCCACGGCCAGGTATCCAAATGCGGCCAGCTGCAGCCCACGCCCACGTGCCGAAATGCAGCCCGCTGCAGCCCACGGCCATGTACCCAAATGCAGCCAGCTGCAGCCCATGCCCGGGTGCTGAAATGCAGCCAGCTGCAGCCCACGCCCGGGTGCCCAAATGCAGCCAGCTGCAGCCCACGGCCGGGTACCCAAATGCAGCCTGCTGCAGCCCACGGCCAGGCGCCCAGATGCAGCCGGCTGCAGCCCATGGCCGAGTCTGTCTCAGATTCAAGACCCACAGCCACTTGCCAGCCAGGGCCCTGCGTGGAAGCTGGGAGGCGGCAGCTTAGGGACCTCAGCATTCCTAGGCTTGGGCTCAGTGTGGAAGGGGCAGTGGGAACAGAACATGGGCGGGGTTCTGTTGCCGGCATGTGCTGCCCATGCAGGTCTTGTTTTTATTGTGGCTGGGAATGAGGACATCACAGCCACAGTGGGGTTGTAGCCTTGCCCCGCTGCCCCAGGCCTGCAGCTCAGCTCCCAGCTGCTCCTCTCTGGGGCAACCATGCCCATCTGTGTCCCCCGCTCTGGGGCCCCTGTGCCTAGCTGGTTCCTGTTGATAACCCTGTCATGGCCTGCTTGGGGCTGGGCCTCATTTGGGTTATAGCCCATCCCCTGCCTAGGGGTCTGAGGAAGGCCAGGGGTCCTCCCAGCCAAAGACACATTGCCACACAATGACTCACAGACGCACTACAAGGACTTTCTGGGTGTCATGGACCCAAAGTCCAGCCCTGTGACGAGCCCCTGGACCACAGCTCTGCTGTCCCCCAACAATGCCCATCCACATGGGGGTCCCGGACTTCACTGCATCAACCAGCTTGTCTCACACGCACGAGACAGACACAGGAGAGAGAAATGCATCTTCCTGGAATCGCATGTTAGCAGCTGAAGGATCATCAAGGAAAATAAACACACATCTACGTTCCAACGAGCCCTGGAGGAGATAGCCTCGGGACCGCCCTCTCCAGCACACTGCACCTGAGATGCAGGAGACGGGGCCTCCCGTCGATGGAAGCCAGCCGCTCACATCCCCAGGCACACACAGTGGAGAGTGCCCACGCCTGCAACTCCAGCGCCTCCTCGTGTCCCTCAATCTCCATCAATCTCTGTCTGTCAACCACACCTATAATGGCTTTTAAGTGAGCATTTTATTTGGAATGTTTTGCAGGCCACGCTGAAGCTGCCAACAGCAGGGGGTACCGCTCTGCGTCTGCTGTGGGCCTGGGGGGCAGGCTGGCCTTGCCTTGCCTTGGCGTCTGGCCTGGGCAGGGGGTCCAGCAGCCGGGTCGGCTTCACTGGGGGCTGGCCAGTGGGTGGGGAGACCTCTGGGTGGCTGGGACTGCCGGCCCTCCCTTGACCTAGCTGCCATATTTGTGGGGGGAGGGGGAGCTGAGCCCAGGAGGCTGGGCACTCTGCCTATCATGGGCTTTGGCATGCCCACAGGGATGTCCCTCTTGTGGGGTGCACCAGGCCAGCTGGGGGCACCTCAAGGCGTCGTGGGCTCTATGGCGCTCTGGATGCCTTCCAGGGTCAGAGCCGGCACCCACACCGACTGCCGGGGCCTTGTAAGATTTTCAGCTATGAAGGGGAGTCCACAGATGTTGCCTATATATATTTTCAGTTTGGAAAATAACAGATACTCTTTCCTACAACATCAATTACAAAGTTCCCCAGCCCTCCCAGCCCTCCCAGCCCTCCCCTCTGCAGCTGGAAACCTTTAGCTGTTTGTCTCTTTATCTGTAGGCACTGCTGCTGAAGGAGACCAGATGGTCCTGATGCCACAGGGAGCCCCTTGACCCCCATCGGAAACTAGAGGGAGTGCAGACGGACACGAAATTAGTGCAGGCCAGAGCAGGTGGCCTACAGGTCCCTTTAGATCCCCAGCTTATCATTATAATACGAAACCCCTGTCCTAAGAGAAGACTGCCGCCATGTTGTACACATGATGAATGAAGAGCTGTGCTCACGGTTGCGTCTACGCGTCTGGAACCCTCCTCACGCCTACGTGCCTCCACTGCAGGCACCGAACCTCATGAAACTCTCACACCTCCCCCTTCTCAGGGAGAAGGTGCCTCAAGGCATGAGCTCCTTCCCGGTTCTCTGGTTACTCAATAGAACCGCTGCCTCTCCCACTGGACGTTCTTCCTTCATGACCAATATGAAGCAGGGAGAGAACAGTTTCCTGGGGCCAGCACACATCCAGCCATGCCCCCGCACTGGGACTGGAGGTCAAGGCCCCATTGGGTCTCCCTGAGCATCCCCACTGCCCTTTCTTCCCCTGTGCTTTCCCCGTTACAGACCAGGCGCTGATGCTTGCAGACGGGACAGCCCGTGGGCTCTGGGTAAGCTCTGCCCCACCTTCTGCCAGGGGCCATCCCGGAGGTACCGGTGCCCATGGGCCTGACCCTTGCTCTGCTGTCCTGCTCTCCGCTTGGGCACAGCGGCAGCCGTCCATCCCATCTGTATCTCTGGAGCATCACATGTGTGAGAGTGTGCAGGAGTGTGTGTGAGTGTGTGGGAGTCAGTGTGCAGGAGTGTGTGTGTGTGAATGTGTGTGGGAGTGTCAGGGTGTAGGAGTGTGGGTGTGCAGGAGTGTGCAGGTGTGTGTGTCAGGGAGTGTGTGTGGAGTGTGTGTGGGAGTGTGTGTGTGAATGTGTGTGGGAGTGTCAGTGTGTAGGAGTATGTATGCAGGAGTGTGTGTGTGTCAAGGAGTGTCATTGTGTGGGAGTGTGTGCAGGAGTGTGTCAGCATGCGGGGTGTGTGTGTGTGCAGGAGTGTTGGTGTGCATGTGTGTGTGTGTCAGTGCGGGAGTGTGTACAGGTGTGCAGGAGTGTGTGTGTGCAGGAGTGTCAGTGTGCGGGTGTGTGTGCATGCGGGAGTGTGTCAGTGTGCAGGAATGTGTCAGTGTGAGGGAGTGTGTGTGCAGGACTGTGTCCGTGTGCAGGAGTGTGTGTGCGGGAGTGTGTCAGTGTGTGGGAGTGTGTGTGGAGTGTCAGTATGCAGGAGTGTGTGTGCAGGAGTGTGTCAGTGTGCAGGAGTGTGTGCAGGAGGTGTGTGTCGGTGTGCGGGAGTGTGTGTGGGAGCATGTGTGCAGGTGTGTGTGGGGAGTGAGTGTGCAGGAGTGTGTGTGCACGGGAGTATGTGTGTGTGATTGTGCGGGAGTGTGTGTGTGTCTGTGTGACTGTGTGAGTGTGTGTGGGAGTGTCAGTGTGCAGGAATGTGTGTGTGCGGGAGTGTGAGTGTGCAGGAGTGTGTGTGTGCAGGAGTGTGCGTGTGGGAGTGTGTGTGTGTGAATGTGTGGAGTGTGTGGTCAGGGGCTTACACACACGCACCCCGGTCAGACTTCCCGCTCTGCCAAAGCTGTGGAAACACCTTGGAGAGGCGCCAGCCTGTTGAAACGTGTTTCTCACGGGTGTGTGGGGGGCACGCGGGGGCTGCCCTCACTCCCCAGGGCAGGTGGGGACCCCAGGCTACAGAGGAGATGGGGGACAGTGTCTGGTTCCTCACATCTGCGTGGGCCTCACCGACAGCCCTCCTGACCCAGTCATGGCCATGGGATCATCTCTCCAGCTGAATGGCAGGGCCAGGGCCAGGCAGCTCCTCTGCAGAGCCTTGTCTGAGCGGAGTGGGCACTCGTTCATGGCCACTGGAGGGCAGCGGGGCCTCCACGGAACGTGCAGTCCTGGGGTGAAGGTGCTGGGACTGACCGTAGCTCATTTGGAGCCCTGCGCATTTTGGCCAACATCATTCTGAGAATGTTTATGTAAATCCTGCATCAAAAATCCCAGCCTGTGCCGACCGTGCCAGCCCTCACCCCATCTCTGATCCTCGGAGTCCAAGGCTGTCATCATCTTCCCGTCTCACAGATGAAAGGCACCACAGCTGGGGCTGATAACGTCCTCTGTCCATGCTGACCCTGGGGTCCGCCTGGCCTTTCCCCCAAGCCACACAGCTGCAGAGAGTTACCTCCCACATGGCCTCTCTGCCCCCATGTGTCATCCTGAGCACCACCCCCTTACAATTTAGGAATTCCCAAGAAAACCCCTTTGTGCTTTAATTTGAAAGGCAGAGATAAAAACACCATAGATGAGTCCTGGTTTTTGAAGCCGAGGTGGAGACGGCTGTGTGTGGGGGGTCCCACAGCCCCAAACCTGGAGCGAGAACCTGCTACTTCCTTGCCAGCCCCAGCCCCAAAAGTGTCACCAGCAAGTCCCGGTGACAAGTTAGCAGCCCCAGCTTGAGGCAGGGTCCCCTCACACCCCAGCACCTCCAGAGCTCGAGGGCCGTGATGCACTCAGAAGCTGCTGACTCGGAGCAGGGGAGCCGAGGCCAGCAAGACAGAGGTGCTGCCAGAAAGCGGTGCTGCGGCCTCTGGCAATGAAACTCCCACGGGCAGGTCCCTGCTGGCTCTGAGCCCAGCGAGGTGGCTCTACGGCTCCTGGGAGCCAAACGCCTTAGAGGGTAAATTGCACCTGGAATGACGCTGGCCTCTGTGGTCACAGTGCAAGCGGGAGACCAGGCAGTGAGGCCTGGGGGTGGGAGAAGGCAGGCGAAGCACTCTCCCGGGCGCCTGGGAACTCAAGGTGCCGCTGGTGGGGCGCTTTCAGTGCCAGGAGCTGGTGGCGAATCTTCGGGGACACACAGCCCAGCCCTGGAGCGGCCCCTGCGCTTGGCAGGCTTCAGAGCAGAAGCAGGCCCCCAGCCTCCCCTCTGCCCAGGGCCTCCCTCTGGGGTCTCTCTCTGAGTGGGGTGGGCGCCTGAGACAGTGGGGTAGAGGGAGGCCTCTGTCACAAAGCTTGTGGGGCCACAGGACAGTGCAGGAGCCGGGAATGGATGGAACCCAGCACCCACCAGCAGCCCATACATTTGGCTGTGATGGTTTCAGGTTGTGAAGTGTTGCTTCTCTGTGCCCTCTTTGTCAGAGCCAGGCCGCTGCAGCCTGGGTGGGTTGGGTGGGCCTCCTCTAAGGCGCCAGGCCCAGAAGGAGTGCGTTTCAATCAGGTGTGTGCTCAGGTCCTGAGAGGGGCCATCAGAGCACCCCAGACCCTGAGTGCCCCTGCCGCTGGACCCGGAGACCCCAGGGGCCGGTCCCTGCTTTTTTGAGCCCTCCACACATGGCCTGTTCTGGAAATCTCACAAGGACTCGCCCGTAGCAGCTGGTGGTGAGTGCTCCAGAGCCTGCTTTGCCGAGTATTTCCCACGGCAAGAGAGAGACCCGGGGGAGGCTTCCGATCACCCCCGACTGCGCCACTGGAGAGCCTCCCAGCAGCTTCTGTGTGTGTCCTGCGGGAACCAGGGGCTCACCCACCAGCACGCAGACCCTGCCCTGCCTCACCTCTCGGTCCAGGCCAGCCGCCACCGTGACAATGTCCCCGGTCTCACTGTTGATGGTGAACATGTTCTGGGACGGGCTCTGCGGGGTCTGAGTCAAGATCCGGTACCGCACCATCCCGTTGGCCGTGGTGCCGTCGTCAGCATCGTTGGCCGTGACAGTCATCACGTAGGTGCCTGGAACAGAGACAGCAGCTCAGATGGAGACAGTCTGCCACGCAGGTTGCTGCCCCTGTGCACACCCGGGCAGAGCCCCCTCGGCGGCAGAGCTCTCTGCGAGTTTGGCATAGCGGAGCCCGCTTCCTCTGTGTGCCCAGAGCTGGTGTTAGTGCACCTGCCATCTCCGCGGGGCTCTAGAATCTGTGCATGAATGCTGCAGGGCCCTGGGCACTCGAGCTTCTAGAATCTTCTTCTAGAGCTCGAGGTTCCTTTGAGGTCATCTGCTCTGACCTCTTCCTTTCTCAGCTGGGGAAAGAAACTTCTCTAAGCTTCCAGAGCATGGGGCAGCAGACCAGGCCTGGGGCTGGGCAGCCTGAGGCCCCACAGTTGCTCATTCACCAGGGTATCTCCAGTCCTGCGTGGGGCCCAGCCTAGCTGGGCTTAAAGGGAGGGACTCGGAGGCACTGCAGCAGGGCCTGGCATGGGTCTGGGCACACAGAAGCTGTATGATAAACACCTGCAGAGGACACAGAGACACACAAACCTATTAGGGACCCCTCAGCAGGGAGGCTGTGTCTATGGGACCTAGGCAGATGGAGTGCATCTGGGGTGCCGTGGGACTGGGGGCCGTCCACATTTCAGAGCCAAGGTGGACCCAAAGGGGCTGGGTGAGCTGCCCATGCGCTCCCTCAGCTCGAGGCCTACTTCCCCATATGCACATCGGGGCTGCGGTCTGTAGTGCACACTGTAGGGCCCAGTCCCCACTTTTTGAGAAGGGCACTTGGCTTTCCTTTGGCTGCGTAGCCTTTCCTGCCTTGGGGAGGGATTGGATCAGCACATCCCAACCCTGTGGCCTCAGCACCTCTCCAGGTGTGAGGATCAACCTCTGCTGGGGGCAGTGGTGAGTGGGGGCTGTAGTCGCTGCTTACTGAGCACCTACTCTGTGCTAGCACTGTGCCGGTGGAGGCCCCGCTCTGCAGCTCCTAACTGCTGTCTCCTCATGCTGGCGTGGCAGGCGCTCCCACCTGGAAGTCCTGGGGCTGGATTCTGGCCACCAAGTTCCGGGGTTCCTGCCCAGGCTCTGCACACGTGTGTGCTCCACTCACCCTGCTGGCTGCCTGAGATGCCCCAGAACCTGGGAGCTCCAGTGCCCGGGGCCCTGCAGCATTCCTGCACAGAGGAGAGCTGCTGCTGCCTTGCTGGGCCCCGGGGACGGTGTGGCCTCTGCCAGTGCGGCGCCTCCCCTGGCTGACGGGGCTGCCGATCATGCAGGGGCCCCAGAGAGACTGGAGGTGCTTGTTCCTGTGTGTGTGAGATGAAGGACTCTCACCACACCAGCCCTGGGATCTTGCACAATCTGTTCTGTGACTGGAACGTTCTTTTCCCTCCTCCACCTGGCCACCACCTCCTCCTCCCCAAAGCCCCTTCCTGGCCCTCCGGACTGAGTCATGGGGCCCTGTGCATCCTCATCTCACCTGCATTGGAACAGCTGTGTGTCTGCTTAATGCCTGTGTCCTCTGTGGGATCACAGCTGCCACAAGGGTGGGGCTGGGTCCATGCTGTCCCTGCAGCCTGGCACACAGATGCCCTGCTGGACATTTGCCAACTGTGCCAGAAGCCCAGGGTGCGGGGCGGCCTCATGCTCAGAAGGCAGGGTCTGCAAGGAGCCCGAAGCTACTTCTTATTTCCAGGATCCCAGAGCAGTCAGGGAGCATTCTCCTCCACCCCTCCCCCACCTCACCCTCTCTCTGCAGCCTAGCAGGGAAGACCCCACATCTGGCCTTCCACTGGGCAGGACAAGACCAGGTGGGATGCAGGGGCCCTTGGGTGTGTCTGACTAGGAGTGTGCTTCAGCGTTCAGCTTCTACTGAAAGAATGCAAGATTCTCAAAGCAGACATGCTTCACGAAAACACAGAAGAGCAGGCAGAGGCAGGAGGACGTCTCTTTAGAGGACGCGGTCTCCATCTCCTCCTCTGCAGTCGGGACCAGACTGTTGCATCCTAAGGCAGGTGCTAGACACTGCCAGGGGAGCAAGGATCATCGGGGCGGGGTCCCCAGTTCCAGAGGCTGATGGTCACCAGGTCGCGGCCCCTCCCCCCCATTTGCTTACTGCATATATACGTGTATTTTATTGAACTGTAATTCATACACCATACAGGTTGTTCTTTAAAGTTCTCAACTCAGTGGTCTTTTTTTGTTAGTATATTCACAAAGTTGTGCAGCTACCACCAGCATCAGATTCCAGAACATTTTCATCATTCTGGAAACAAATCCCACCCCGTCAGCAGTCATTCCTCCTTCCGCTTCTCCAGACACTGGCAACCACTCATCCACGTCCTATCTCTGTGGATTTGCCTCTTCTGAACACCTCATATAAGTGGAATCATACCATATGTGGCCTTTTGTGTCTGGCTTTTTAGAGTTAACCTAATGTTTTCATGGTTCATTCCTTTTCATGGCTGAATAATATTTCATTGTTTTATAGTCACTCTATGATTAGTGACTAAGCAGTTGCGAAGTGCCACGCATCATGTGCTGTGCTTACGTACAGCAATGAGAGCTATCAGACACACATGGTACCTACTCCTTCTGCAGTGGTGAGGGAGACAAAACAAACAGGTAAATAAGGTAAAACTGTCGGCGATGGTAAATGCTTTGCGGGAATACGATACGCATGCTCGGACCGCTATGGAGGGGAGCTGCTGAGAAGGCAACGGCAGAGGAAGCAGAAAGGCCTCTCAGAGGTGGAGGGAGTGAGGCAAAGAAGGAGGACTCTGGGCAGAGGGGCTGAGGCCCGGGGCAGGGAAGAACTCTGCAGGTTTGAGGAACAAAGAGGGGAAGGAGCTGTGATGGGGTGAGGGGTGGGCTGGGCCCATGGTGAGGACCGTGGGCGTTCTTCTAAGATCACAGGGAAGCCAGTTCTGTGTTTTCATCAGGGGAGTGACGTATGCAGTTATCACTGTTAAGACTTGCATAGAAAATAGACTGTGGGTAGTCAGGAGTCCTGGGAGGCAGGGTGGAGAAGAAGGCGGCGCATTCATTCACTGGATTTTGTAGACAATTTGGTTGTAATCAGACCAAGAAGATGTTGCAAGCAGGGACCATCCACTAAGATACTGGCTCCTTCACTCAACACATCTTCGTTAAGTGTCTTCCAGGGAAAACATTGAGAGCTTGTGTTTTTTTTAAAAGCCATAAGAAAAAGCATCTCCAAATAGACCTGCTTTACTTCATGAGATGGATACATTTCCAAAGAGTTGTGTATAAACCCAACTTTAATGAATATAATTATCAACAGAATTTCCCCAGAGTCACTCGTTATTTAAAAGAAACCCAGGAAATCTTGTTTTTAGAAAATGGTGGACAATGTCATTTTAAACTAATACTCCTCTCAAGGAAAACTAGAAAAGCTGGACAAAATAGAGACCTAAAACATCTGTGTAAAAGCACCAGAGAGCTACCACATAACCAGGATGTGTGGGACTGATGAAAGCAGAGCCTGACACCTGGGCCATCTTTTGTCTTAGGGCATTTCCCGCTTCTAAAACTGGCTATGCTGAAGGGCTTTCAACAGATTTATGGGCACGGGAATCAAACACTGGGCTGAGGGCTTGTCAAAGAGGGAGCATCCTGGTCTACCCTCTAGCCCAGCAGAATTAGATTCTGGTGGTAGTCGCACAACTTTGTGAATATACTAAAAAAACCATGGAATTGAGCACTTTACAGAGCAATCTGTATGGTGTGTGAATTATAGTTCAACAAAATACATGTATTTATACAGTAAGCAAATGGGTGGGAGGGGCTGCAACCTGGTGACCATCAGCCTCTGGAACTGGGGACCCCACCGTGATGATCCTTGCCCCCTCAAGGTGTCCCCACTGCTTTGGAGTGCAACAAGCCTGGTCCCAACCATACTTCCCCTGCAGATGAGGAGATGGAGCCTGCACCCTCTAAAGAGACGTCCCTTTGCCTCTGTGCTGGCTTTCCTCTGCATTTTCCTAAGAGGAAAACCTTAAAGTGCAGCACCCTAGGAGTGAGGGTGAACTGGGAAGAAACAGTCCTAACAGAGCTAATTACAGTAACTTAGGTTATGGTTGTCTGTGATTGTTAGTGTCCCTTACTAGCAGCAAAAAGAAATTGTTCATGAAGAGGGATGACATCCCACATAGCCTCCAATGATTTCTGCAATTCTTCATACACTACGGACTGCATTGGATTAACTAGGCATACACGGAGACAAAACCTGACTGAAAACAACAGACACTAAACAGACCCAGAGGAGAGTCAGATCACGGAGTAAACAGAGGCCGAGTGAAAAAACAAAAAGACCTTAGTTTAATATGTTTGAGGCATTAAAAGGTTAAGATAGAAAATTTTGTCAGAGGACTAGATATTACTTAAAAAATAGAATGAGAAAGCTCTATTTGGAAAATAGCTGAGATTAAGAACTTAGATTAATAGTAGATTAAAATGATTAAACAGAGAGTGAATGAATTGGAAGATACATCAGAAGAAACTGTCCACACCAAAGCAATACAGCATAGGGCTAAGGAACCCATGAGGCTTTCAGGGGTTCATCAGATGTGGAATTGGAGTCCAGAGGGACCAATGGGAAAGAAAAAACAGGAGCAACATTTGAAGAGAAAATAGTTTGAAAGTTTCCAAAACCAGTAAAAAATATCAAGCCACAGACTCAAGAAGCACTGTAAAACCTGAGCAAGATAAATAAAAAAAAATTCACAGCCAGTCACATCATAGGAAAACTGCTAAATGCCAAGGAAAACTGCTAAAAGCCAAGGATAAAAATTCTTAAGCAACTAGAGATTTTTCAACGGGCATAAAACTTCCAATGTAGCAATGAGAAGGCTTCAAGCTGACTTGTCAATAGGAATGATGGAAGCTGGAAAACAATGGAATACAAGGAATTCATGAGGAACCTGGAGTTCATTATTCAGTAAAAAAAACTTTCTAAAATAAAAGTGAAACACAGATACATTTAGATAAAAGAAAAAATTTTCGTCTGGAGACCCGCACTAAAGGAAATACTAAGTTGATTTTCAGGAAGAAGAAAATGATTCTAGAGGGCACCTCGGAAATGCAGAAAGATGTGAGAAGCTCTGTCTGTCTCTGTCTCTCATATGTACACACACACACTCACAGCTCCTATACATATACATATACACATACATGATGTTTATATAAAGGAGAAATATACTGGTACGCCTAAGGAATATGACTTGTATAAACAAGCTGCACAGTCCTCCAAGGTCCAGCAGGCACTTTCTGTAAAGGGCCGGATGGTTCGTATGTGACGCTTTGCTGCTCACACATTCTCTGTCACAGCTCCTCAACCCTGCACAGAAGCGGCCCAAGGGGAAACGTTCAGCAGTGGGCACGACTGCGTTCCCATCAAACCATTCACAGAAGCAGGTGCTGGCCTGGGTTTGGCTGGTGGTTTGCGGACCCCTGCTGTACACTCTCTTTTTGTGGATTTCAGGGACAACGTTGGGTTTTAAAAATACAGGGGAACCAATATAGGGTTGCCAACTTCTCGTTCTACCAAGGGAAGACTTTAAAGTATACATCTAGCTCAAATGTTTCATGAAAGGAAAATAGTATTTTGCCACCAAAATCATAGGAAAGTCATAGTCTCAGAATAAAGGTCAGTCCTGCATTCAATAAATTGAGCTTCTTGAAGGCACGTGACACGTTTAGAGGCTTTGTGTGTCCACCCCAGCCTGTGAAATGCAGGTGCCATGGCTGGGGGTTCAGCTTAGCGGGTGGCAGGTGTGCATGGCTGGGATGGGGCTTCCCCATGCATGCTCAAGAGTTCCCTATTTCCTGCCCTCTGCCCTGGGATACATGGTGGGGAAACTGGGTGACAAGAGGAAAGGCAGCCCCAGCACAAGAGGAAAGGCTGGCCAGCATGGAGGGACACCCGCCTGGCATGGAGGGACACCTACCTGGCATGGAGGGGACACCCACCCAGCATGGAGGGACATCCACCCATCATGGAGGGACACCTGCCTGGCATGGAGAGGCACCCACCTGGCATGGAGGGACACCCACCTGGTTTGCCTTAGGGCTGACAACAGTGGGGTTACGGCCCATTGTGGGTTTGGGAGCTGAGGCGCTGGCCCTTCACCCCATCACCTATGACCCTGCATACTGTGGAGCTGTCTGGGTCACCACCTCCTAGGCTGTCTGTGTCTCTCACCCCTTTTTGGCCCTGCCCTGTTAGAAGCTGGGCCTCTGTGGCAGGAACTGACCCAGCTGCCTCCCTCTGACTCCCCAGAGGTCTTGCCTAGGCCGACAGCTGTAAAGTGTCCTCTTGGACTGAATTCCTGCTTAACCTACAGCATTCCCGTGTCCCTGTAAAGGGAATACAGAGGGCCCCAGGATGCCTGCCCCAGGAAGAGGTCCTGGCATGGACAAACCCCCCCACACCCCCACCATGGGATGAGCTGGTAGCCCTGGCCCAGACCCCAAAGTCCTCCAGCATGGAAACTCCATGTGTCTGACCTGACGGGCTGATCCATTCCACGGTTTATGCTCATTAACCAAGCATTAATCGGATATTGATCAGGGGTCAAAGTCTCTGCCTGCTTTTTGGTTAAAAATAATTGTAGCCCTCACATTCGATGCAGGCAAAATATCCCCATTTCTATTTGGTGGAGTTTTTGCAAAAACAGAATGTCTTCCTCACAGAGAAGAGCCTGGACATTCTGAGATGGCCCGAGTCATTGGAACTCAGCTCACTGTGGCAGGTGCGTCATTCCTTGTGAGCCGCTTTAGTTTAACACCCCTCCCCCATGGTAAGGACTGCTCATTAGAAGCTCATAGTGGCTGTTATCATATTAGCTCTTCATTAATTCAAGACAGAAGTGGCTTTGAACCAATACCACGGTGCCCTCCTCTGCCTACCTCCTGCCTCAGGATGCAAATCCTGCACTTAGAGCTGTTGGCCAGCTCCAGGGCACAGGAGGAAGTACCTGTGGGGAGGAGGAAACATCATGAGCACCCAGGAATCCCCCACTTTACTTGGGCTCAATTTTATCATAAGCTCTCTCTCTCTCTTTTTTGACAGAGTTTTGCTCTGTCACTCAGGCTGGAGTTCAGTGGCATGATTTTGGTTCACTGCAGCCTTCACCTCCCAGGTTCAAGCGATTCTTCTGCCTCAGCCTCTCAAGTAGCTGAGATCACAGGTGTGCACCACTATACCTGACAAATTTTTGTATTTTTAGTAGAGTCGGGGTTTCTCCACGTTGGTCAGTCTGGTCTTGAACTTCTGAGCTCAAGTGATCCGCCCACCTCAGACTCCCAAATTGTTGGGATTATAGGCATGAGCCACCGCACCTAGCATATCATAAGCTCTTTGAAGGGAGGTCCCCTGCTTCTGACATAGCACCTGGACTGGAATGCCAGGGTGTTAGTGTTTCAGGAAGGGTGAGCAGGGCTTCAAAATCCCAGGCTCAGAGTCAAATGTGCATGCGCCCAGAGCGAGTGTTCTGGAAACAGGTGTGTGTGCATGTGCATCTGGAAGGCAGCCTCCATCCCTCTCTCTCCTGCTGGCTCCTCACTGGATGCCCCCTGAGGATGGACACTGCTCTTAAGAACCCATCCCTGCCATCTGCATCGTCCCCTTCCCGGGAAAGGGCGGATGGCAGGCACCTCCTTGGGAGGTGGCTCAGGATCCCACTCTCTGGCACCAAGAGCTGCTCATTGCTTTCCAGCTAACTACAAAAACATGCTACACATAAGTGTCTACCTTTTTTTCTTTTTGTCACGCTCAGGAATCTGCTTTATAAAGCCAAATCACACACTTTTGAGAATTCTTTTCTGGATGCAGAAATAAAACACACTCATGGTAACTAGCACATGCTCACCAGGAAACATCCAAAGGCACAATGCAGAGATGGCACCGACAGAGCCACACCCAACACACCTGCCGGAACGCTGGGGTGCAGCCTCTCGCCAGAGGGGCAGGATCCTACATCTAACATAGATGGGCTTTCTGCTGCTTCTCCTTCTTAAAACCAACTTTATTATTTGATCAAAGAAATGAAAGCAAGACGTTTTCCACATACCAAATGTGCAAAAGCTACTTTGAAATAATGATGGTACCTAATAGCGATGACACAGAGGGCAGCTGGCACCCTCCATGGCTTTCGGGGGGAGGGGGTGGCCTCAGCTTCTTGGAGGCAGTTTGGCTGTGCATACACAAAACCCTTCAAAATGTGCCCGCTCAGCAAATCCACTGCTAGGAGTTTATCCTAAGGAGAAAATCATAGGTGTGGAAAACCCTGGCTGTCTAAGCTGACATCGTTTCTGAGAGCAGAGTGGAGCCTGGAACAAATACTCACTGAACATCCACTCTGTGCCAAGCATTGAGACCGATGTTGTGTATATCCCAGTGGCTGAAGCTCATAAACAAAATCCCCCATGCCAGGGGGTGGTGTGGCCACTATGTAGCAATCAAGGGTCCTCTGGGTAGGAAACTTCTGTCCCTTGGTGACCTCAGTGCCAGGATGCTGCTGGTGACAGTGTACTGTATGATCCCAGATGTTACTAAGATGTTCACTATAGACATGAGCAATGACTTGACCAAATATAAAAATAGGATTCTGACCACACCTGCAGTAAGCAGCTTAGGAAACTAATCCAGCCAGGAAGCCAGCTATCATCACACTAACCAGCCAGGAAGAGAGCTGTCATCTACACTAACCAGGCAGGAAGCCAGATATTCTCTACACTAACCAGCCAGGAAGCCAGCTCATTGTCCACACTAACCAGCCAGGAAGGCAGGTATTATCTACATTATGCAGGGTAGGAAATTAACCCATTACACACACAAACCAGCCAGGAAGCGAGCTATCATCTACACTAACCAGGCAGGAAGTGAGCTATCATCTACACAAACCAGCCAGGAAGCCAGGTATTATCTACATTAAGCAGGGCAGGAAATTAACCCATTACACACACAAACCAGACAGGAAGCAAGCTATCATCTACACTAACCAGGCAGGAAGCCAGCCCATTGTCCACACTAGCCAGCAAGGAAGCCAGGTATTATCTACACTAAGCAGGCCAGGAAATTAACCCATTATATACACAAACCAGGCAGGAAGCCAGGTATCACCTACATTAACCAGCCAGGAAGCCAGCTGTCATATACACTAACCAGTCAGGGAAGTCAGCTTATCATCCACACTAACCAGCCAGGAAGCCAGCCATTATCTACACTAACCATTCAGGAAGTCAGCCATTATCTACACTAAGTATCCCAGGGAGTCAGCCATTATCTACAGTAACCAGCCCAGGAAGTCAGTCTATCACCTACACTAACCATCCCAGGAAGTCAGCAATTATCTACACTAATCACCCCAGGAAGTCAGCCATTATCTACACTAACCAGCCCAGGAAGTCAGTCTATCACCTACACTAATCATCCCAGGAAGTCAGTCCATCACCTACACTAATCATCCCAGGAAGTCAGTCCATCACCTACACTAATCATCCCAGGAAGTCAGTCCATCACCTACACTAATCATCCCAGGAAGTCAGTCCATCACCTACACTAACCAGTTCAGGAAGTAAGCTCACTGCCTTCCGCTGGGTGCAGTGTGGGATTCAGGATGGCTAGGAGGGGTGCCTGGCAGAGCTGTTGAGGGCCAGGGGCAGGGGTGGGAGCACAGGGAGAGGCCAGGCAGGTGTTGGGGTATGAGGTCTGGGCACACACAGATTGAAAGTGATGAGGCTGCCTTGAAGCCACTCGGGGTGGATGTAGGCAGAACATCCTCCAGGGGTGGCATGGAACCCTGGAGCTCTGCTGCACAGAGGACCGGACAGAAAGCCAGGGCCTGGGTGGGTGATGGGGCAGGAGAGCACAAGTACCACTGTGCAGCCCCAGAGAGGACCCCGGCCAGGGGTCAAGGTAACAGGACAACTGGTACACTTGGCCTTGTCCTGGGAGGCCCCAGCGACCTCACCAGGGCTCTTTGTCAGTAGGTTCAGGAGGGAATGGTGGGTGGAGATAATCGGGTTTGTCTCATGAGGGACTGCCCGGCAGGCTGGGGCCGCCTCCCCTTTGTCCTTGCATGGGCACCGTCTGCGCTGGGAGGGCTTGGCTCTGGGAGTGAGTGAGTGTGTCCTGGAGAGGGAGCCACTGTCCCCCTGACCTTACTGGATCCATGTGGCCCTCATATCTGGAGTCCCTGAGCCACAGCGGCTGCTCCAGGATCCTGGGATCAGCAGACCAGGCCTCCGTGTCTTGGGTCACATGGTCCTCCCCAGCAATGCGTTTTCTTGAGTTTGTGGGGGCATGCGCTGTGTTCCCTACAGGCTCCAAGTGGCAAGGATGTTTGACGGGTGGGGTTTCTGGCCGCACAGGGAGGGAAGTGGGTGACACCTGGGGGGGCCCTCAGGCTTTTCCCCAAAGGGGACTGTATTGGTCTCCTGGGCTGCTGTGCCAATGCACTGCAGATGGGCGGCATGAAGCAACAAAACCAGCCTCATCAGCTCCAGAGGCTGGGAGGCACGCCAGCACACAGGGCTCAGTGTCAGCAGCCCTGCCTGGCCCTTCCAGCTCCTGGGGTGGGGGTGCCATCCATCTTTGGTGTCCCTGGACTTGTGGCTGCGTCACTCCAGCCTCTGCCTCCACCATCTTGGGCCCAGCCCTGTGTCTTGTCCTTTTGTTAGAAGGAAAACAGTCATTGGATTCAGGGCCCACCCTACTAGCCTCATCTTGACAAAATGTCTGCAGAGAACGATTTTTAAATCAGGTCACATTCTGAAGTTCTGGATGGACATGAACTAGGGGGGCTCTAGTCCACCCACCCAGGGGTTAAGCTGAAGCTGAGGCAGGCAGTGCCCGGAAACCCCTTCTGGCAAGGCTGGGAGGAGATGGGGCCTCTTTCCATCCACAGGAGTTTCCGTGCCCTGGGTGACTCTGGAGGCCAGGCGGGGCTCAGCACGAGGGCAGGCCCTCCAAGCCTCACTGCTCTGCACCCTCGCTTCACCTCTGGGAGCCTCAGCTCCTCCTCTGCACCCGGAGTGGCCCTGTCTGTCTGGCCTCCTTCCTGTGCTGTGAGCAGGGCTGGTTCCGGCGTCTGGGAAGGTGGGAACCTGGACTCCTGTGTCCCCAGTGACCCTCATGCTTCTCCAGTGACGTGGGATCTGGGCCATTCTCAAGTGCCAGCCTGCGGGGCCCCATTTCACAGAGGCTGTAAATCTGCAGAAACTGGGCTCCCCACAGGAAAGATGTGGCCAGTGGTCCCTCACCTGTGCCCTCTGCTGAGAAATGGTCACCCAGTGGCATCTGTGCTAACCTGGGGTGCCCAGGTGGGCTCTTCTGCCCTGTGGGCTTTGAGAACAAGAAGGACGCTGTCTTTTGAAGGCTCTTGATGGAGGCCCCTTTCTCCTCTTCCTCCCCCAGTAGAGAGACCTGAGTATTTCCCCATCAGCAAAGCAGTGAGCTGGGACAGCTTCCTCTCCCTGGCTGCAGCTGAGGGCAGCCTTGTTTTTCACGCAGGAGATGCCGGCCACCTCCTTATGAATCATGCTAACAGGTAAAGGGGGAGACATCGGAGGCTGCCAGGCTCAGCTCTTTCTCGGAATTCATGTACCAACGCTGCCATGCGCCTTAAAGGATTAATTTCACAAGCCTTCAATTGCAGTTTAATTTGAAAACTAATTCAGCCCCATAATTGGCTTTCTGCTTAAATCACTGAGGCTAGAGATTTAAATTCTTAATATTCAGATGACTTTCAAGTATCTACTGCCATCTGTGCATTAACCTCAGGGGGACTTCCACCAGCACAGAAATAAAATAAATAAATAAACGGGGCCTGCTAATAGAATAATCTATTCAAGCAAGAGCTTGGTGCTGTATAGATGAAGGTTTCTCTGACTTCATTTGCAGCATGTAGATTTCCCCGCTTTTTAATATTTTAAAATGACGTTAATTTCAAAACTTATGATATGGGCCCCACGCAGTTACAAGGAGTTAGAGGGAGTAGTGCCCTCCGATTAGAGCCCTTTTTAGTTAAAAAATCATCACTACGGAGATGTCTCTTTCCCTAGGCAGCTTGAGAAATGCCAAGAGCCTGGTAAGTTCCCAGGCCCTGAGTTGCTAACCCTCTGGGGCTGTGAGGGACAGCAGCGGCAAACAGTCACTGGGCAGTTATGGGGAGTGAGGGGTCCAGGGGACCCTGCAGGATGGGTGCCAGGCTGGCTGTCCACTGCCCTCCTGCCCTGGGTGAGACGCCTGGCCTCACTACAGGCCTGGCTGACATCTGCCTCCCTCTACGCCTGTGTGGACCCCACCTGTCTGTCAAGGACCCCCCAGGAGGTCCCATGGACTCCTGCCCGTCTCGCAGAATGAATTCCCGAACACCTTGGGAGCACCAGGAACTAGCTCTGGGACATGTCTGAGGTGTCATCAACGCTTGCCAGCTGGCCTCAGGGTTAGGCTGAGGCTGGGCCCTCCCTACAGCCTCCACTGCAGGGCTGAGGAAGCAGATGGGGTCTCTATGCCACAGAACAGAACCGGTGGTGGAGATCAACAGCCACCAGAGGGACTTGCTGGGTGTCAAGGGAGGTCGCCCAGGATGTGGAGGGGCCTCCCTGGGGGAGAGGCTGGGACAGACATCTGTACAGAAGTGGGTGTGAGCTGTGGGCGGAAAGAGCGGGCGCAGAGGGTGAGGGACGGCGCCCTGGGCTGAGAGCACAGCCCTTGTCAGGGCCTAGGGGCAGGGAAAGGCTCTTCCCGTTGACAGTGGCCTGGATGTTTGCTTCCCTGCCTTTCCCCAGGTGTTAGGCCTGCGCCCTGAGAAGCGGTTGTATCTCTGGATTCCGTAACTGGACAAGGGTCTTCTGGAGGGTGGGGTTCATGCGTTCCCACCCGGAGCCCTCTGCTGCACCCAGCTCTGCTGTCTACCTTATCCACGGAACAACACACCCACCTGGGACTTCTTCCTGCAGGAAACTGCCTAGGCTACACACCTCCCCTCCCTCCTCCCTTCTGTGCGATGGTGTGCGTGATGCTTGGGGGCCCCGCAGCCATCTCGTGACCACGTGGTAAGAACTGAGAGGCGAGTGGCTGCCACACAGACCTCGGCCCAACGTCTTGAGCTCTCACCCAAGCCTCCACTGGCTCCAGCTGCTGTGGCTGGGCTTTCTGGGACTTTCAGCCAAAGGTGCTCCTGACACACAGGTTGGGAAGGGGAGGCAGTTTGCAGAGTGGCTGGCGGGGGTGCTCAGGGGCCAGCCTGCAGGCCTCTGAGTCCTGCCTTTCCTTGCCAGCTGTGGTGAGTCTTTGCTGTTCTGTGCCTTCACTTCCTCAGTTGTATGTGGGGGACATAAAAGTAGCATTTCCTGGGGCTGTTGTTGCGTTTAGCAAGCTGATTCCTGCGGTGAACTTAAGATAGTATCTAGCACCCGGCAGAGTGGACGAGTGCTGCGGACGGCATCTCTGTGATGACTGCACGGCCTCATCTTCAGCGGAAGGCGGGTCCTTCCCACGCTGCTGAACCTCACTAGACTCCTTGCTGGCCCTGACCCTGGGTGCAGAGAAGCAGGGATCGTTGGTGGAGGCCAGCGGAGCCCACGTCCAGCATGGTTCTTGGGCCCAGGCAGAGTGGACAGCTGAGGCTGGGTGGGCACGTGAGCTGCAGGTCAGGGCAGCAGCAGCTAGTTTTCATCTGTTGCTTGCTCTTTTCAAAAGATCCAGTTCAAAGGAACAGAACACGTCGTTTTAGACTCAAACGCACCCTGGGGGTAGGGGGGCTGCAAGCTGATCTGCAGGCAGACAGCCCAGAGGGTCCCCCAGGCACTTCTCTGCCCTGGGGAGGGGGTGGCTGTTTCTCAGCACAGGTCTCTGCAGGTCTCATGGAGTCTTTCTGTGGATATAAATGCCAGGATCCCGCAGGAGGAGACCTTGGGAAAGGCAGCCTGGGGCCGTTACTCCAGAGGGGAGGGGAAACCAGCGTTAGCTTGTAGCTGACCCTACAGGGGCCTGGATGCCGCCTTTGTGGTCACTGTCATTTTCAGTGACTGCCTCTTCCCCTCCCGAGAACCTGCTGGGGCAGTGCAGAGCCCAGGAGCCTTGCCTTGGGCTGGGGCCTTTCTGACGTGTGGTTTCTGCTGGTCAGGGCATTCTGCACCTCCTCCTCCCTCCCAGACATCTCCTGGGAGCAGGCCAGTCGTTAATAAATCACCTGCACCCAAATCCTTCCCGCAGGCCAGTGTCTGGGAACCAGACCTCAGGCACGACCGTGGTTGGCCTATCCCAGCTAGAAAACTGCATCGTTTGGACATGGCTGATTTGGAATTTGTGATAATTCAGAAATAGGCGTATCCGAGGTGTAGCTCAGCCCTCAGGGAAGAGTGCGCCCACCAGGCAGACCAGCAGGGGGACTGGGTGCAGACCCCGTGGACCTTGCTGCTCCAACGAATCTGGAACACAGGTGGTTCTCAAAGTTGTCTTGTATTTATTTTTATTGATTGATTGATTGAGGCAGAGTTTCACTCTTGTTGCCCAGGCTAGAGTGCAATGATGCGATCTCGGCTCACCGCAACCTCAGCCTCCTGGGTTCAAGTGATTCTCCTGCTTCAGTCTCCTAAGTAGCTGTGATTATAGGCATTAGCCACCATGCCTGGCTAATTTTGTATTTTTAGTAGAGATGGTGTTTCTCCATGTTGGTCAGTATGGTCTTGAACTCCCGACCTCAGGTGATCTAGCTGCCTCGACCTCCCGAAGTGCTGGGATTACAGGCGTGAGCCACTGCGCCTGGCCTATCTTGTATTTATTAAGAGAGGTTCGAGCTGACAAAATTACTTTGGTGGAGTCAGGAAAATGAACTGATATTTTGAGCCAGAATGTATGATGACATTATGACATATTAAGGTGTTACAGCTATAGATAATAAGGACATTATTAGTGACAGCATCACGGTGGGGAGCCAGATGGACACCTGTCCCTAACCTTTCTGGTCCACAAGGCAGGGGCCGTCCTTGTTTTCCTTTCACTGATGATACGTGAGGCAGCGGGAAGGAGGTTGCCCGGGGCTACACCAGGGCCATGCCCAATGCTGTGGCCACATGGCACTGCCGTGGACAGCATGGCAGAACCCCTGCCTGCTGAGGAGGGGACTGAGCACGGGCAGTGCTGTGTCCATGTTCCCACCCTGGCAGAGGGAGGAGGGTGAAGGCCAGGGCGTGACCACCTCACGCCGTCCACGAAGCCAACCCTCCACCTGGCAGTGAAGCTACGGGAATCCTGCGGTGCTGGCAGGAGACACACAGACCAACAGACCTAGGAATAGACCCACACATATGTGCCCAACAAAGATGTCAGAGTGGTTCACTGGAGGGAGGACAGCCTTGCAGTGCCTGGTGCTGGGGCAGTTATGGAAAAGTTGGAAATGAGCCAAAAATACACCTGATCTACATCTCACATGTTACATAAAAATTAACTCAGCATGAATTATGGACCTAATGTAAAGTAAAACCTAGAAACCTTTTAGAAAACCCAGAGAAGAGCATTTTCAGAACCTAGGACTTGAGGAAGAATTCTGAGACTGGAGACCGAGGCCTGCTCCATAAGAGCAAGCGTGGACAAATGGGACTTCATCCAAATTAAACACTTTCGCTTGCAAAGACCCTGGGAGGAGGATGGAAGACGAGTTACTGAGTGGGAGAAATATTTGCAAACCACATATCCAACAAAAGACTTGTATCTAGAATACATAAAGAATTCTGAATACTGAACAGTAAAAGAATAGTTAGGAATGGACAAAAGGCGTGAAGAGACATTTCCCCGAAGAGGATACACTGATGGCACATAAATACAGGAAAAGACACTCAACACCATTTGCCAGTAGGGAAAAACACGTCAAAACCACAATGAGGGCCAGCACGCACCTCTGGAATGGCTAACGTTGAAAGCAATAACAACATCACGTGCTGGAGAGGATGCAGAGAAACCGGGTCTCTCGAAAGGGTGGGATGAGTGTTAGACGGTGCAGGCCCTCTAGCAGAGAACATGGAAGTTCCTTCCAAAACAAACGCCTGCTCCCACATGACTCACAACTGCATTCCCGGACATTCATTCTAGAGAAACGGAAACTTACGTTCACACAAGACCTGCGCGTGAATGGGTGCTCAGAGCAGCTTAGTTCATGATGGCCCAGAGTGGAAACCACCCAGCATCCATCAGTCGGGATGGCTCACACACCACGGTACGCCCAGACCACGGAATTCTATGCCACGAAGGAACGAGCTATGGATACAATCTGGCTGTGTGTCCTGAGAATTATGCTGCAGGAAAACAGCCAATCCCAAAAGGGAATGCACAGCTGTGATTCCATTTCTACAGTATTCTAGGAATGACAAAACTACAGAGATGAAACTAGAGTAGTGGTTGCCACAGGTTAGCACTGATGGGAGGCACACAGACAGACATGCACACAGACAGAGACACACACACACAGATACAGACACAGATACAGACACACAGACACAGACACACACAGAGACACACACAGACACACAGACACAGAGACACACACACACAGATACAGACACAGATACAGACACACAGACACACACACAGACACAGACACAGAGACACACACAGACACATAGACACAGAGACACACACACACAGATACTGACACAGATACAGACACACAGACACACAGAGACACAGACACACACACAGACACAGAGACACACACACACAGATACACACAGATACAGACAGATGCAGACACAGACACAGACACACACACAGACACACAGATACACACAGACATACACAGATGCAGAGACACACACACAGATACAGACACAAATACAGACACAGATACAGACACACAGACACAGACACAGAGACATAGACACACACACGGACACACACACAGACACAGAGACACACACACACAGATACAGACACACAGACACACAAACAGACACACAAACAGACCCACACACACAGACACAGACATACAGACACAGAGACACAGACACAGAGACACAGACACAGACACAGACACAGACATACACACAGACAGACCCACCAATGAACGCAGGTAAAACTCGTGGGATCTGAGTAGGGGCCGTGGCCTGTACAAGGGACTGTTTCCTGGCTGTGACCTTGCACTGTGGTTCTGCAGGATGTCACCTTAGGGGAGGCTGGCTGAAGGGCTCAGAGGACCTGTCTGTCTTATTTCCTACAACTGCCTGGACCCTATAATTGTCTCAAAATAAAAAGATTTTTTTAGAAGCCATTTCTCCAGTGAAATCCCATTGGGAAGCCCAACATGCGCAGCAGACGGAAGTGGCGAAGCTTGGGTGGACGGAGTGAGGGCTGTGGAGCCAGGCCCCAGCTCCTGCCCACCGGGGGCCCCAGTCACTCTGTGGGCTTCAGGCCCCTCTGGACATCAGGAAAAGTCCTCGGTCTCCTGTCATTTCAGGAGGACCTTTTTTTTTGTTGTTGGTTCCACTTTCTGGGGAACTTGAAATAAACAAACCTTGATTTCTTTGTGGAAAACATCTGTGGGTCACTCGGCAGGGCCCTCGCCCGCCATCGAATTCAGGAGGCTTAGGGTCCCTTCTGCAGTCCAGGCCAAAGGCCTCGGTGGAAATGCCGCTTCCTGGAGACCTGGCTTACTCGATGGCAAACACATGTGCACTGCATACGATCCCAGACGGCCCGGAATGCATGAAGATGGAGGATGTCCCCTGGCTGTGTGCAACAGGCTGCCACCCTTCTGCCCTGGGGAGGGGTGCGGGAGCAGGGGCAGGGGCAGGGGCAGGGGCGGGGGCAGGGCAGTGAGACCTGCGAGAACCCGCCCTGGGACTCTTGTGGACTCTTGGGAAAGACACGCTCCCCTCATCCCCAGGGCTGTCCAGCTGCTTAGGAACAAGCTCTCGGCCTCCAAGGCCATGGTGGCTGCAGAGAGGGCCTCTGGAGAAGAAAGAAGGAGGGTGGGAGACTCTGGAAACACATCTCAGCCAAGGGTGCAGCCACCCCGGCACTGCCAGCCCCGCCTACACTTTCCACTCACTATCCCCTTGCTCAGGGAGCCCTGGAGGGGAGCTCTGCATCCTGCTCACTAACAAGGTATCTCACTCTGCACCCTAACCACAAAAGGGCAGGCCACGGCACCTGCCACACCCTCTGAGGCCAGCAGGGCAGGGCAGCAGTGTCCCAGGGGATTTCTTGAAGTCAGGGAGGCTGGGGAAGAATGTGGGGGTACACACAGGACCCTCATGGATCCCAGGGGCTGGGGAAGAGTGTGGGGCACTTATGCAGGACTTTCGTGGTTCTGGGAGGCTGGGGAAGAATGTGAGGTGCAGAGGACTCTCATGGATCCCGGGGGGCTGGGGGAGAATGTGGAGTACACGCAGGACCCTCATAGATCCTGGAGGGGGGCTGGGAAAGAGTGTGGGGTGCATGCAGGACTCTAGTGGATCCCGGGGGACTGGGGGAGAATGTGGGGTATACGCAGGACCCTCATGGATACTTGGGGGGTGCTGGGAAAGAGTGTGGGGTGCATGCAGGACTCCAGTGGATCCCGGGGGGCTGGGGAAGAGTATGGAGTACATGTAGGACCCTTGTGAATCCCGGGGGGCTAGAGAAGAATGTGGAGTGCACACAGGACTCTAGTGGATCCTAGGGGGCTGGGGAAGAATGTGTGGTGAATGCAGGACACTGTTAGATTCTGGGGTGGGGAAGACTGCAAGGTGCACACAGGACCCTTGTGGATCCCGGGGGGTGCTGGGGGAGAATGTGGAGTACATGCAGGACTCTTGTGGATCTTGGGGGTCTGGAGGAGAATGTGGGGTACATGCAGGACTCTTGTGGATCCCAGGGGGTTGGGGTAGAGTGTGGGGTGCACACAGGACCCTCATGGATCCCAGAGGGCTGGGGAAGACTATGGGGTACACACAGGACCCTCATGGATCCTAGGGGACTGGGGAGAGTGTGGGGTGCACATAGGACCCTCATGGATCCTGGGGGACTGGGGGAGAGTGTGGGGTACACACAGGACCCTCATGGATCCTAGGGGGCTGGGGGAGGGTGTGGGGTACATGCAGGACCCTCAGGGATCCCAGGTCTACATCAGCGCGATCATGTCCCCAGATAAACTCCCCAAGCCTTTGAAGTTCCTCTGGAGCTGAGTCAATATTTAATCCATCTTTCCATTTGTTTTCCATTAGAACGCGCATCTGAAACCCTTCATTAGCCTGTCCTTCCAGAGAATAATGACTAATTTCTGGCGGTAGTTTTTCCTTATCCCACAAAGGCACTGTGTAGAACCCTTCCATTACTGTAATTTACTGATGGAAGAGATGGAATCGTAGAGATGATTTCCAAGTCCTGGGGAGGCTGCCACTGACAGCAGCAAGCCACACGCTGCGTGGACACCATCTCTCCCCGCCTGGCCCGGGTGGTCGAAGGGTGCCCAAGGTGGGCTTGACAGTGACAGCTCCAGCTCTGTCCTGGCCTTTGCACAAAGACAGCTCGTTCTGGGACCAGAGACAGACTCCCAACCCACCAGGGGCTCTGAGAGCCATGGACATTTAGTCCTGGAAAAGCTCAGGAGTAGTGGGAAGAAGGCTTGACTCTGGGGTCCCGCCTCAACGTGTCCTCCTCCTGCCCGGCAGTGTCCAGCCCTGCAAATGCCCTGGCAGCCGGGCTCTCCAGGCTTGGCTTACACAGACCTCTGAGGCCACGGCTCCACAATTTGCTGTTGTTATCCTAATGATCAAAGCCAGTTGCGCTTTTGGGAAGACTTTTGCTATTGATTTTTTAAAAAGTAAGACATGGGAGGTTTGATTTGTGATAGAGAGGCCAGGAAAATCCAGGCACCTTTAAATAGCATCCTGGGTCTCGGGGAGAGAGGCCAGTGGTATCTGTATCAGGAGCAAGTGCTGCCTGCTGCCCACTCCACATCTGCTCCCTCGAGGGGGACTCCAGTGTCCTCATCCATTTGCTTCAGCTGCCTGGAGCTAATCTGCTCACCCACTGCCTGCTCCTCAAGGGACTACTGAGGACCAGCAGTCCATGGTTCCAGTGAAATAATGTCACATTTATTCCCTTCGGTGACACTAGATGCACCCGTGTATCATAATCCTGAAAGACAACCAGTCAGGCTACAATTCACCCTATTCACACTGCAGCCCGGGGCAAACCAAGGGTGTAATTCACCCTGTTCACACTGCAGCCCAGGGCCAACCAAGGGTGTAATTCACTCTGCTCACACTGCAGCCTGGGGTTGACCAAGGGTGTAATTCACCCTGTTCATACTGCATCCTGGGGCCGACTAAGGGTGTAATTCACCCTGTTCACACTGTAGCCTGGGGTTGACCAAGGGTGTAATTCACCCTGTTCACACTGCAGCCCGGGACTGACCAAGGCTTGTAATTCACCCTGTTCATACTGCAGCCTGGGGTTGACCAAGATTGTAATTCACCCTGCTCACACTGTAGCCCAGGGTTGACCAAGAGTGTAATGCACCCTGTTCACACTGCAGCCCGGGGCCGACCAAGGGTATAATTCACCCTGTTCATACTGTAGCCCAGGGCCGACCAAGGGTGTAATTCACTCTGCTCACTGCAGCCTGGGGCTGACCATGCAGCTGCCTCTGCGAACAGGCATGGTAAAGGTTTTCCTTCCTGTCCCAGAGCCGGGATGCTGCCGACCCTTTCACAGGGGCCCTGCAGGGGCGTGCGGTGCCCCGGCAGCCGGCCATGACCCTGGGCTCTGGGTGCTCCGGATTTCAACGCACAAAGAAGCCTCCCATTTGCCTGGCACTGCCAGCTTCTGTAAAGCCTGGAAGCCCTCGCTTGCTGGGCACTGGCCAGGGGTGTGGCTGCTGGTGAAAATAGGACACCCCGTTAAACTTGAAGCTCAGATCAGCAAGGATGACTCTCTTAGTGTGAGTCCGTCCTAAATGGTGCTTGGGCCACACTTTGAGGTGTTCTGTCTCTCTGAACTTCACGTTTACCTAGGTATCTTGTACTTCAGGGGTGGCCCCAGCAGAGTGACCTCATCTCCCCCCACCCAAGCCAAGCCAGGCAAAGGTTTGGCCCAAAGAGGACCCCTCTCTGCCCCCGACGCAGGAGGCAGCCGCATTGGGAAGCTGCTCTCCCCACACAGAAGCCAGCTGGGGGTTGTTCACCTGCAGACCTGGGCCACCTGCGGCTTCTGAATGAGCAGGCGGGGGCTGGGGAGCCCTGCGGGGATGCCCAGGTTCCAACCCATGTGTGCCCTGAGGGTCTGGGTGGCTGCTTCGTCTCCCCGGCCTGAGCCTCCTCACTGCTGGTGGCGGGATGCCTGCTTCTTGGCAGTCAGGGGGGTCAGAGATGCAAGACATGACACGCTCAGCTAGGGCCCCACACATGATAAATAGGATGCCACCACCTGTGCCAGGGTAAAGTCTTGTGGGCAGGCTCTTGGGTCAGCTCTGAGTGAGCAGACGGCCTTAGCCACAGGGGCTCGCCTCTGTGAGGGGAATCTGGGCCTCTCCCGCTTCACGTTTAGCTTGGAACCAAATCTTAAGCGTAGCCGGGAGGACTCCAGCGGCCTCAGCTCGCTGAGCTCACTGCCTCCCCCAGGGTCCTGGCACCTATGCCTCGCTCTTCCGGCCTCCCCAACAACCAGGAGCCCACCCCAGCCCCACTCCGGGGGCTGTGCCTCCTCAGGCTTCAGCTCCCAGCCCACGTCAGCGCACAGAGGGGCCTGCCTGGGCCCACGGCTGAGCCAGGACTCCAGTACCCGGGTTTCCTTCTGAGCCCGCCATTCCTGCCATGGCTGCAATCACTTCTCCTGTGGTCTCCATCCCCCTCGACCCCGAGGCCTGTGAGAGCAGGGACTTCGGTGGACACCTGCTTCGTGCTGTGTGTCCGCGCCCAAGTCCTGGGGCACCATCCTGGTGGCGGGGACTCAGCAGCCCTCCCCAGCCCTCGGGGCCTGGCTCGGCCTGTAGAGCCTGGTGGGTCTCCAGCAAGCAAACGTGAACATGCTCCCGAGCGTGGCCTCGGCCTCACCTGGCTTGGAGCCCTCGTCCACGGAGCCGTTGTAGACCTGGTTGATGAACTCGGGGCGGTTGTCATTCATGTCGATGACGTAGATGTACAGGTCGATGGGGTTCTCCACCTTGTTGCCGTTCATGTCCACGGCGTGGGCTCGGAGCTGGAAGGCAGCAGAGACACGTCAGGGCCCAGTGGAGGGTGGGCACCCCCACTCAGCTGAGAGCGGCCCCTGGGACCCGCAGCACTGGGGTGGGAGGCTGATGGCAGAGGTGGGCTGGCTAGGGGCTGGGGGCTTTGGACACGTCATGGAATTCTCCGAGCCTCAGCTCTCTCCTCTGCAGAGTGGGGTGACACACGGAGCTGGAAGCCAGCCTAACCCCTGACGCCCCATGGTCAGGCCCACCCAGGACCTCCCATGCCTGCCCGACTGTTCTGTGAGCCACCGACTGATCTGATCAGATGTCTGGAGCAGGACAGGTGCCCCTCGGATGGGGTCATGTTCACCCACAGTGGTAACAGAAAAGGCATTTGTGCCTAATTGGGTGGGGGCTGAACTCCTGCTACTGTGAGGCTAGTCCCCAGGGGAGATGGGTGTATGCAGAGAGGCCAGAGCTGGGGCTGGGAATTGGGCCCATGGTGCCCACTGAGAGCCCAGCCTGGGCAAGCTCCAGGCTCCTCTGTGTCTGCGTGAGCTGTCAGCTCTTGGGCTTGGCACAACAGGGGAAAATGGGTGGTGCTGGGGGCATCCATGGAGAGGCCAGACCGGCAAGCCAGTGAGGAGCTCCTGGGAACATCACAGGGAAACGCCTTCAGGGTGAAAAGGGAAGAGCTGAACTTGGGCTGGAAGGTTCCAAAGCAGCTCTCAGAGTCGCCCCTCCAGTTCTGGATTTGTTCTTTCACTCACTCACTCATTCATTCATTCATTCCGTAGCTGCGCATCAAGGGCCTGGAATGCCAGGTGCTAGGCTGGACCCTGGATTAGTGTGCACCGAAATCAACCAGAGTGGCTGCCTGGAGCATCCATTCCAGGGACAATGGACACCAGGAAGAGAAGAAGCCATCAGTGGGTGTGGTGGCTGCCGGGGAGGCCTCTCAGAGGAGGGGTTGCTTGAGCTGAGACCTTGAGAACCGGCCAAGGAAGAGGACATGGAGAGGCTGGGCGCTGCCAGCAGGCGAGGGGGCCGCTGAGGGGCTGCCGGAGGGTGGAAAGGGTGTCCCAGGCCTCTCCACTCAGAGCTGGATGGTCACCCAGAGGGGTTCTCAGCTCACATCTTTCTGCCAAAACCCCACATCACCCTCGAAGTTGGACACAACAGACCTCAAGGTATTTGCAGCAAAACATCACCAAGCCCAGGGTGGCCAGGAGAGGAGCCCTACGCCAGAGGGGTCTCCATGTCATCCCCTTGGTGGCCAGCCTCACATGGCCATTCCTGCTTCCCCGACCTGTGGGGATCGGGGGGCCCTGCATTCCACACCCGGTTTCCCCGGTTTCCCCAGGGAAACCCGGGAGCTAATTGCGTCCATGCCCACACCAGTGTTCTGGCTTGGTTCCAACAATCCAGAGTGGAATTTTACCCCCTACACTGCATGTTGAAGGAAGATGTGGAGGCTGGCGTTCCCCAAGACAGCAATCTGTGCTGTTGTAAAGAGACAAACCAGGCCTGACTCCTGGAGGAACTGCAGACTGCAGCGCAAGATGCGACGCGCACATGCCAAGTTGGTTGTACGTATCACGTGTGAACAGCCGGAACGCCATGTGGTGGCTGTAACCAGCCGCTCCCGTCCCGTCACCGCAGATTCCTCCATCCCCGACCCATCTGCCGCTCCGTCCTGCTGTGGACGTGCTTCCATGGGTGGCTGTTGTGAAATACAGCCGCTCAATCTCACGCCCAGTCAACGGTCATGGGTCCTTGGTAAAAAAGTAATTCTGAGCTACAATTAACGTTGTTATCTCCTATCAAAAGCAGTTTCAGGTGCTATCTTTAGCAGCGGGAGCAGGTGGAGTGCAGATAACAAGGAAACGCCACCTCTGCCCACGGCCTGTGTCCTCCTTGTCCCACTCCCTGCCTGACCCCCAAAAGTTTTTATTACATTTGACAGCTCCTGTTGGAAATCTCCCCCATCTATCTCTCGGGCTGGGCACACCCAGGGTGGGCCTGAGAGAGGTGACCTCGCCATGGCGGTGGAGGGAACAAGCAAACGTGGGTGGAGGAGTCCTTTGAGCTTTCTGCGACTTGCAAATCTGAGCGTCAGGCGCAGAGCGCATTTCCCACAACACTTTAAATAGGACATTTTAAAGTGTTTATTTGAGACAGTCTCTCTCTGTGGCCAGGCTGGAATGTAGTGGCGTGATCTTGGCTCACTACAACCTCCGCCTCCGGGGTTCAAGTGATTCCCCTGCTTCAGCCTCCCTAGTAGCCAGGACCACAGGTGTGTGCCACCATGCCCAGCTAATTTTTTTTTTTTTTGTATTTTAGTGGAAACAGGGTTTCACCTTGTTGGCCAGGATGGTCTCCATCTCCTGACCTCGTGATCCACCCGCCTCAGCCTCCCAAAGTGCTGCGAATACAGGCGTGAGCCACCGTGCCTAGCCTGAATAGGACATTTTTCTGTTCTTGTTCTGGGAGACAAGATTAGGAAATATAATATGTGGGCGTGGCTTGCATTGGGGATGTGCTGGGCGTGGCTTGCATTGGGTTGGATGAGCTGGGCGTGGCTTGCATTGGGTGGGATGCACTGGGCGTGGCTTGCATTGGGTGGGATGCGCTGGGGGAAATGTGTCTGTTGACAGATGACCCTCCAGGTGTGCGTGGGATCTAATTCTCCCGCCTCTCAGCTGCTCTCTTTTCTTTCTGTCTTAATTGTGGGTGGGGGTTCCCTTCAAGGAGTGTGGAACTGGGAACAGTTCAGGGGGCCTTGGGAGTGGTGGAGGGGTGCGTGTGTTGGAGATTTTCTTCATCAGTCACATCGGTGCCCACACGCACCGTACGTTCGCTCGGGCCAGGCTGTGCCGTAAGAACCCTACACACGTGAACGCAAGCTTCCGTCAGCGTTCGTGAGATTGGCGTTGTCTTGGTCCCTATTTTACAGATGGGGAAACTGAGGCTCAGGAAGGTTAGAAAACGTTCAGAAGATGACAGTGTGTGGCCGGGTGAGCTAGTATGTCTAACTTATGGAATCCTTAAAGGAATCTTCTGGAGCATCACCCAGCAAAGCCAGCAGTGACCACTCGTGTGTGTCATGCATTTGAATGTTTACCGGCTGGCTTTAGGGTGACAAGCGTCACAGTCGTCAGGACACCCAGGCTGGGGGGTGCGTCCTTGACACCCTTGTCAGCCCACAGAGCTGGGTGGAAAACGGGATGGGATCAAAGGGCACTGGGGAGGCAGAAAACTCTAAGGTGGCCCCGAGGATGTCAGGTGCTGGCCCCAGAGGTGAAGACAGATGTGTTCCCTCCCCACTGGGCTACATTTTTGACCTTAAGACAGGGCTGGCTGGGCATCATCTAACCACAGGGGCCTTCGAAAGCTGACCATTCTCCAGCTAGAGGCAGTAGAGAAGGACACGTGGGCATCCGGTGTACCTTGCTTCTCTCTCCTGTGTCTCTCTCTGTCTCTGTCTCCCTCTCTGTCTCTGTATCTCTATCTCTGTGTATGTCTGTGTCTCTCCCTAAGTCCTTGGTCTGTAGCTATTTCTTGGCAGCAAGGGCTGTTGAGTCCCCATTCCTGAGCCTGTTGGAGACGCGTGGTAACGGCAGCCCGAAGCCCATTGTGGGAGCCAGCAGCCACGCTAGGGGCCTGTCTCTTGCTGCATAGCTGGTGGGCATCAGCCAGAGTCTCTGGTTAGTTCTGTGGATCTGTCCTGGCCACTCCTGTGGGCCCAGCACACGAGGCCCAGGCACTGTCAATCAGGTCTCCCCAACACCCAGCCGAGGCATGAGCCTTCCCAGGAGGCAGCTGTGAGGGGCTGATAAGGCCCCGGGGCAGACCGGGGTGAGGGCAGCCACCTCCCAGGTGGGCTCCCCAGGGTCCATCCAGCCCCACCCCTGCTTCAGACAGGTGCTTCAGGGGCCTGTCGGGGAGGCCACTGTGGCCAACAGCAAAACTGACCTCCTCCCATCAACACCTTCCCTTCCTCGAACAGTTAGTGAGCCCCCCAAAGGCCAGGCTCTGTTCTTGGGCCTGAGATATGGCGTGGACAAGCCGGACAATTCCCTGCCCCTACACAGCCTCCTTCTAGTGTGAGATGGAAAGAATGGACCCTCCAGTACTCAGTAGACATGAGAAGCTATAGGGTCGGGTCCTGTTCGGTGCCACTGGCTGAAGCCAAGCGAAGGTAGAGCCGACCGAGATGACAGCCTCAGGCAGGGCTGAGTCCTCCACTGTTGTTCCTGAGCTACCCAGAGGGAGCACCAGGCCCTGAAGCATGGGCTTGTGGGGAGCGCCTCACTCGGGCTAACCCTGGAGTCCTCAGAACAACCCATGAGGAGAAGGAGCGGAACGGAGGCCACATCATTTGGCTGATAGCGCACAACTGGCCGGGGCAGGTCTAGCTTGACCCTCGAGATCTGGCTCCAGCCTGTGCGGTCCTGCTGGTGTGGCCTTCACCAGCACGTGATGGGCAGCACCAGACCCTGAGGTGGAGGGACGTGCACCCCCCGCTGCTTTTACCGCGGTCCAGGTCCTTCCTCCCAGCCAGGGTCAGTGTGGCCCCGGGGGGAGAAGGTCTGCGCCCCCCTCCGCCCACTGGAAGCTGAGGCTGCAGCACCATGTCTCTCCGGCATTTCTCTTTCCATGCACAGCTGGTGACAGGGAACCAGTGTGGCTCTCCTTTCAGAGGCTCTTTCTGCTGCTATCAGGGACGGCGGAGGAAGTGAAAAGGCTGCAGGACGCCTGTCCCAGACTGGAGAGGGTGGGAGGGACCACGGGCCGTGCTTCAGAGGAACACGCTGAGGGCAGCATGAGGGCCCTGAGGGGGTAGAGCAGCTGGTGACCCTAACTCCCAGCCCCGCAGAGCTGTCCAAACCAGAAGCCCATGTAGATGGAGACCTGGACCGGCGGTTGTCCCGGTGTGAGCCCAGGCCTGACTGGCATCCCGGGCAGTGTGTGAAATGCAGTTTCCCAGGCCTGCCCTGGGCTCACCCTACAGAATTAGAGACAGGGGGCAGTGCCCAGCAACATGGCCTTTCCCCAGCCTCCCAGGAGATTCTGCTCCAGGCCAAAGCTGGAGTGCTGCTTGTAGAGTTAGGGCAAGCATGGGCCCTGCTGGGGGCACCTGCCAAGGCCTGGTGGGGCTAGGATGGTCACCCCAGGCCCCAGTTCCCACCCGGGCATGGACACTCACGTGGTAAGAGGCGTGCTCCTCCCGGTCCATGGGCCGCGTGACATACATCCGGCCCGACATGGAGTCGATACTGAAGACCTCCATGGGGGGCTGGTCGGCGCCCACGCCAGTGATGCTGTACCGGATGGGGATGTCATTGTCTTTGTCGGACCGTATCTGAAAGGCAGGAGCGAAGCGAGAAGAGGTCAGCCTGCGGCGAGGGTGGGCCGGGGCCGGGCGTCTGGCCTGCATCCCCTCCCACCAGTTCCTCGAGTGTGACCAATCAGAGGTACAGTGGGGACCACAGCCGATTGTTCATTCACTTTAGGAACTGGAAGGACAGTCAATGGTCAGGGGTTTACCGAGAGCCACCGACTGCAGGTCCAGGGTCCATCAGTGACAGGGAGGTGCGCGTATAACACTCGGTGTCTGCACCGAGAACTCGGATGCCTGGCGGACATCCACAACACAGGTGAAGACAACGGAAATGACGGTTTGAAATGGCCTCATGTTCTGATGCCAAACCCGGGTCACAACAAAGGCAAGAAAACAGAGCGGCCTCCACAGTTTGGAGGGAAAAGCCTGGGACCCAGTGCCTGTGTGTCTCGGCTTTTCTAACCGCTTAGAAAGCATTGAATGATGGTTACCTGGGTCCCAAGTCCAAAGTAAGCTAGGAAAGGCTGCTAACTGGGGGAGGAGATGGGAAGACACAGGTGGACACGAAACTCGAGTTTTCCATGGAGTGGGGAAGGGTTAGGCAAAGGCTTCATTTTATTTTGGACACAGAGTGAGATTCATACACGTTTCTGGGAAACAGAAAGGACACTGGTGGCATTAAGAATAAAACCCGTCTTTCACTCAGCCGAAGGGAAACCTCTTGCAGTGACGAGGCGGATCTGGTGATCGCTGGCCCACCACAGGTGAGAGGTGCTTCCCAGAGCCTGGGGGCTCCCTCAGGGAAGTGGACGGAGGCCATGGGGTTTGAAAGGTGAAATCGAGTGAAATCCAGAAGGTGGAATTAACAGATCTGCATTCAACTTTGAGCATACTTTTGGAATATACTACTTTTTTTCTCAAAGCTCATGGGACTGTGACAACATTTTATAATAAAATGTTGGGCCATATGGAAAACCTCAAAAATACCCTAAAAAGCAAAATGGAACAGGAATTTTTTTTGTTTTATTTTTTTTAGAGACAGGTCTCTCTCTGTCACCCAGGCGGGAGTGCAGTGGGGCAATCACAGCTCACTGCAGCCTTGACCTCTTATGCTCAAGCAGTCTTTCCACCTCAGCCTCCAGGGTAGCTGGAACCACAGGTGATGCAACCACACCTGGCTAATTTCTGAAATTCTTTTGTACAGACAGTGTCTCACTATGTTGCCCAGGCTGCTCTTGAGCTTCTGGCTTTAAGCGATCCTCCCCCCTTGGCCTCCCAAAGCACTGGGATTACAAGTGTGAACTACCGCATTTAGCCTGACTAAGACCTTTTACTGAAATGATGCAATTCAAAGTTAACAATAAAACTGAGAAAAGACCTTTTAGAAATCTGGACGACACTGTGAAATAACCATTGGGTCAAAAGGAACCGAAGTTATTTTTAGAGGCTTTAAAAATATTTCTTTTGTTTAATAATAATATAACAATATGATTGTTGTACAGTGAAACCCAGAGATTGAGTCCCTGCAAACCCATAACCTTGAATGTTTTCATAATCAAAATGGAATTACAGCCAATTAACTAACCACCTGACTCCACAAGGAAAGGAACAAGAAGGCAGGAAGCAGCGGACACCAAGCTCACCAATAAAGATGACACAGAAATTTCTGAATCTGAAAACAGAAAAACAGAGGCAAGGATAGATTCAAGAGCTGCAGTAAGGGGAAAAGTCCTCCAGAAACCAGCTGCGTCTTTGATAAACTTCAGAGAAAAAAGATAAGATTTTTAAAAGTGTTTTATTCTCTGTATGTTGTGCTGGCACAAGCGAAAATCTTATGCAATTGATTTTTTTTTTGAGAAAATATAAAATTTTAAACTTGACTAGCAGAGAATGCACACCTGGAGATACGACTGACTTCAGGAAATTCTTCCTAAAAGAGCTCAGGACAAGTCAGCTTGCTCCAGAGTTTCCTGAAACTTTTCCAGAGCAGAGAAGGAAACCGAAAAAGCAGCCCACTCAGGTTTATGAGCAGCGCACTCAGGTTTATGAGCAGCCTACTAGGTTGATGAGCAGCCCACTCCTCAGGTTTATGAGCAGCCCACTCAGGTTTATGAAGCTCGCAGACCTCGCTGTGGAGATACATTCTGAATTCTGAGGACACACAGTGTGACCACTGTGACTGCACCCCACATGGCATGGGTGTGGCGCCCAGTGGAGATGCCGGCGAGCGGGCGCAGCAGTGACTGCCAAGCCTCCTGCATGGTGCCCTAAGTAGCACTTATCTCAGAAACTGAGGGCTGGCTCCTCACTAGGCACCTCATCTCTGCGGTACGATGACAGTCATAGGCTAGCCTTCACAGAGGCGCCAGACAGGTTTGATAGAGTACCCTTTCCAGTTCAATTTGCACCAGAGAAAGCAAGCCATCCCCCAGAGAAACTGCAGTTTGTGGAGAGTTCAGTCTGGTGGAGAACATCTTTCCTCAGCCAGCACTTAGCATCTGCACACCAGAGCTGCTCCTGTGCATAGGGGCGTGGTGTCCGGCGCACCGGCCACCCCAAGGGTCTCATGTCGTAACAGAAAAAAACTGTTTTCCCTATAGGAAGAGGGAGATGCTGTTTCCATCATACAGGTGCCATGGGAGTCAGTGCCAGTGTGGGGTTGCTCACATGCTGGGAGATACAGCCAGGAGAGGAGGTCTGCAGGCCCTCGGTACACGCACGTGCACACACACACACACACACACACACACTCTTCTGTGCACACGTGTGCAGACACATGCACACACTTGCAGACTGTGAGGTGCGTCTTTGTTCCACCCACAATGCACCTCCTTACTTTCCCATGATCAGGTATGCTCTTCATGGCTCTGCCCTGAGTTGCACACGCCAAGCAGGGTTTCGGAGACAGCGACGGAGGGAACGCTGGGTCTGGGCCCCTCAGCAGTAGCTGGGAAAAGCCTCCGACTGGGCCTTAGTCGCCCCTCCCTCTACTACCCAACGTCACCAGCAACGTGACTCCTGCAGCCCTTCTGTGGGCAAGACCCGTCTTTTCTCCACCCATGACACCAGGGTATATGTGGCAATGTCTAGATGGAGGGAAGAGCCTCCCTCCCTGTCACCTCTGATGACTTGCTCCTCGGGGGTAGGAGAAAGGCTAAGAGACCATATTCCCAGGAGAGCGGGCAGCTGAGGTGGAGTACAGAGCCCACCAGCCCTGCCGTCCGGGAGTGCAGCGCTTCTCCAAGGGCTGATGGGTTTGGACGTTTGCTTTGGCCTTGGGTGAGGAGAAGGGCACTCAGAGCACACAGCAGGCCCTTGAGGGGCTGAGTGGCACTGGGTTGAGGAGAACGCATGGAGCCATGTCCAGTCTTCCAGAGGCGAGAGGTGGGCATGGGTGATGGGTCTTCAGCAGCCTGAAGAACGGACGATGCAGATTCACTGTGTGCTGTTGTTACAGTTTTGGGCGAATCAATCTCTCTTTCATAGGGACATTTAATGGTGAGACTGCCGAAAAAAGTCCACCACCTATTTAAAGAGAAAGTTTTTTTCAAGGAAATCTCATTACATTTTGGCCATCAGGCTGCATTTGCTTATTCTCCAGGCCAGTTCGGGGCCTCCTCTGAAACACGGCGGGCGGTGGTCGGCTGTGTGTGGGCTCAGCATCGGCTCTCAAAATGCTTTCAATTCTCCCACAGTTTACCATATTAAGAAGAAATACTGTGCTAGTGCATCTGCCAGATCAGGGGAGAGCCGTTTCCCCTTGATTTGTGTGTGGCAAATGAGAAAAACACTGCAGAAGCCCACGTTAGGGCCGTGAATAGAGAGCACAGACAGGCACCACCGCCATGCCCATCGCCCGAGGAGGCCGTGGAGACCCACGCTCTTGCGCGTTTGTTGTTAGAGGACGGAACAGATGGCGGAAGGTTAGTTTAAAGTGATGTCTACATTAAAATAACTTATGGGCTCAGCGACGGTGTTCACCCAGGGACTTCCACTTGGCAGGCCAGCTCTCGTCCTCAGAAAGGCTGCATGACAGGAAAAGTTCTGGCAGAGTCTCCCCCGGGGAGAGGATTTGCCTGATTTCAAATGAACTTGAAACTGGAGAAAAGTCACCCTGTGTGGTTCTGAATTGCAGACACCTTGGAGGTGGCGTCCCTAAGCTTTCAAGGGAGGAAGTTGGGGAGCGAGAGTGTCACACCCAGATTCCAGGGGAGGGAAGGACCCATCGGAACGCCCCTGCACCGGCGCCCCCCGCCAGCCAGAGCTGTCCCCCTGCACGGTCAGCGAGGTCTCAGCCCACAGATGGACACAAACGCTCTCAGAATTAGGTCTTTTCCCACCAGTGATACACTCCCTTAAGTTGTACATCAGGATAAGGACTGCGGGGCAGAGCAAGGTCTGGGAGAGCCCATGGGGCACTGGGCAAGGAAGGCCTTGGAGAAAGTCAGGGTCAGAGTGAATTGGTTTGGTCTTGACTGCTACCCCGCACAGCACTGGACACACACACACCATGCACACAAATGCATGTTCTGACATGTATGCATGACACACACACAGTACACACATACACACACACCACACAAGCACATGCTCAGTACACACGTACACAAAAACATATGTACACACACATATACAAACACACAACACACATACCCACTAAACACACACACACCACACATATGTACACACAACACATAAATATACCATATACATATACACAAACACACATGTACACACAACATACACTCAACACACATACATAAACACACAAACACACAAATACACAATACACACATATAGACACCCTGCACACAAACACACAAACATGTACACTTGACACAAACACAAACATGCACACACAGTACACAACACACACCATATACTCAATACACAAACATACACAAATGCCACACACAAATACACACTAAATACACACAGATACATGCACACACAACACACATAATACACATACACAAACATACAACACATACAACACACATAAACACACACAAATACACACATACATGCACATGCAGGCACACAGTGCACAATGCACACATTCAATATGAATACAAACACACACGAATATACATACACACGAACACACAGAACACAATACACACAAATACTCCACCATGCACCCATGGCAGGGTATCCTTTCAGAATGGAAGGGGGAGGCCATTCTGCATTCACAGGCTCTGCCCTGCCACTTATCAAGCTTCCCTTGGTTCCTGTCCCAGCATTTAAAGAGGCTTTTAAAATCTTCCGGATCAAGTTCTTCCAGCAGGATGTAGCTCTTCAGTGGAGTGTTTCAGCTTTCTCCTTCTACGATATGAAGCCCAGAGACATTCCCAGGAAAACAGATCACAGGCCCTCGCCTTCGCAGCCTGTTGGGAGTTCTGAGCTGCCTGGAGCAGTTCCCCTCTTTCCATGGAGTAAAAGCTCTGGAAGGTGACAGCAGGCTCCTCAGCTGTCCCGCCCCATCCCGAAGGCACAGGACGCAGGCAGGAGGACTTGCACTTGGTCTGCTGAGATGGGAAATTTTCTTTCTTTCTTTTTTTTTCCTTTTTCTTTCTTTTCTTTTGAGACAGGGTCTCACTCTGTCCTCTAGGCTGGAGTGCAGTGGTGTGATCTCGGCTCATTGCAACCTCCACCTCCTGGGTTCAAGTGATTCTCCTGCCTCAGCCTCCCAAGTAGATGGGACTACAGGCACCCACCAGCACACCCAGCTGATTTTTGTATTTTTAGTAGAGACGGGGTTTCACCATGTTGCCCGGGCTGGGCTCAGGCGATCTCCCCAACTCAGCCTCCCAAAATGTCGGGATTACAGGTGTGAGCCACCCCGCCCAGCTGAGAGAGGCAATTTTCTTGTAGGAGCTGAGTCTCACGGGAGCCCCGAGGGAAGAAGGCAACTTTGCCCATTTGCACCTGTAGCTTCCCTGTGGCTCTGGCTGGTGCTCCCGCCAGGGGCTCCCCTGCTTGAGCTTCCTGGTTTTCATGCCGACAACATCGGGGTTTCCTCAGGTTTTCTGTCTGTTCTCCTGCCTGCATTGCACAGCTGTGGCCTCCCTGCCTCCCCACCTCCCAGCTTCCCATGAGCATGAACGATGCTCCACACCCTTCTCCAGGCCCTAGGAACACACACATGGCTGCCGGTCTCCAGGGATAGCCTGTGGGTAGGTAGGGCCCAGCAGTTCCTGGACAAACAGGTGAATCGAGGAAGGCAGCCCAGGAGCAGGGTAGGCAGGCAGGTCAGGCAGACAGACGACAGGCAGGCAGGCAGAAGGCCCCAGTCACCCAGCTGCGAAGGGAAACCCAAGGCGGTCCTGGGCCTGAGAAGGCCTTCCTGGAGCAGAATCGGCCACCCCAAGACTGGAAGGAAGACACAACGAGCAGGCAGAGAAAGGCGGGGACGGAGGCGAGGGCTTGGGGAGTGATGGGAGAGAATGTGGGAGCTCTGCACGCAGGAAAATCAACAGGAAGGGAGGCCACGGAGAAGGGAGGCCGTGGAGAAGAGGGGAAGGAAGGGAGGGGTGGCTGACCCAGCAGCCTGCAGCGGGCTGGCCTGGATGATACATGGGTCCCAGAGCACGAGGAGGAGGAGGAGGAAGGCCCCTGGAGGCTGGGGAGGACTGGGAAGAGACCAACCTCACCACGGCGTCTGGGGGCTTCCCAAGGCTGGTCCTCAGCCTGCTTCCCACTGTGCCTGTCCCGGGCCCCTCAGGGCAAATCACAGTTCCCAGCCTTATGTGTCCTCACCACAGCCTCAGAAGCCTCTTCATTCACCTGAAGCAGGCACAGAAGAGGAGGCCCAGGAACCTCCACCCTCAGCCCGGAATTCCTTAAGGGACCATTGAAACAAATCCCAGAGCACCAGCCCCACCTGACCTTCTTGCCCAGCCCTTTCTGAAGGTGGAGGGACTGAGGCCCAGAGAGGCTGAGGGACGTGATGAAGGTTCACGAGTGAGTGATGACCACGGCAGAGTTCCCAGCTCTTGTCTCAGTGTCACGCTGCCAGCCTAAGTAGCCCCTGAAAGCAGGAAGGGGGCAGAAGGGTTCTCTCCCTGCCATTCACAGGCTCTGAGTGTCTCCCCTGTGCCCCTGGATGCTCCACAGGAGGTGAGCATGCTGTCCTTCTCACTCCAACCAGCTCTACAAATGTAGCTTTGCGGGTGCAAGTGATCACTGAAGCCCCATTATTTTTGAGACAGGGTCTTGCTCTGTTGCCCAGGATAGAGTGCACGATCACGACTCACTGCAGCCTTGAACTCCTGGGCTGAAGTGATCCTCACACCTCGGCCTCCTGAGTACCTGAGACCAGAGTGTGTACCACCACACCTGGCCAATTTTAAATTCATTGTAGAGATGGAATTCCACAATGTTGGCCAGTCTGGTCTGGAACTCTTGGCCTCATATGACCTTCCTGCCTCAGCCTCCCTAAGTGCTGGGATTACGGGCATGGGCCACTGTGCCAGGCCCCACCCCCTATACTTTTAGAAGTCTTTCTCTAAAGTCCTGGACTAGAACTCACTTCAATTGAAAGTGATTATGAAATTATAACCCTGTCCTGCGTGAGATTCTTCTAGCTTACTGCAAAGTGCAATTCCAAAGCCCCTGCTACGGTGCTGGATGACCAGCAAGATTCATCGACGTGAAACCTGTTCTCATGAAATTAACGGGACAAATGTGGGGCCGAGCAAGTGTTCTTGTTTTCCCCTCAACTCTTCCTTGATTCTTGAATATTACTTAAGAGGCTTAAAGATGTTTATATTTCTTGCCTTTTCTGAAATACTTTTCATGCATGATGAAATTCAGTCTTCAATTACTTTCAATTAGGTTCTTGTAATGAGCAGAAAAGCCCGGAACGTGATGTGAAAAGTCACTGGTTGTATAGCATTGACACTGTCACACAGAAATGTTCACACATACTTTGAGTTTTAGCAATGACAAAGAGCCCCTTAAAGTCATATGAATGCTAATGAAAGGCATGAATATGTTCTCACAGATTTGCCCAGTGGGGAATAGTGAGTTAGCTCCTCGAAAATGCCCTTTAGCTTGTACCAAATTAACAGAGAGAGGCACCTCCTGAATTTTTGGCGTGGGATTGCGGGAGACTCTCCTGGCTCTTCTGGAAACAAAGGCCTAGTTTACTATGGGGGTGTCCTTGTTCTCCCACAGTGAGTGGTCCCAGGAATACAGCTGAGGTGCCCCACCTTCCCCGTAGCCGATGGGCAGGCCTGGGAGCTAAGCTGGGTTGATCAGCTTCTTTCTCCAGCGTGGAGCTGGAGTCAAGAACAAATCGAGTGGAAAACATGGCCAGAGCCCTTCCTTGCAACGCCAGAGCCTGGTCAAGACCCAGAGCCCCGGGGTCACTCAACCGGCCGGGCTTCCCCTCCAGCCTGTGAGCAGCCAAGGTCCGTCTGCCAGGATCCTTTCCACTTGGGATGGTCAGAGTTTGCAGATGCAGCAGGTTGAAGCCTCTGCCTGACCTGGTGCTGTCTGGGGAGCCCTTAACACAGCGCCCAGCAGGAGAGAGCTGACCAGATAGAGGGTGACCTCACTGGGGTGCTCAGGACTGGGCCTCGGCCACAGAGAGGCCCGCCCGGACCTCTAGATCCCTGCATCTTGGGTTGGGGTCCCTATAAGCAGAACCCAAGACAGGGATTCTTGTATAAGTGATTGACTAGGGAGAGCCTGTGGAATAAGCAGCAGTGACAAGAGATGTCTTGGCCTGGGTCCAGTTTCAGCCTCACCCCATGGGAAGCCCTGGTGTATGAACTGAGCCTTGAGGCCAGGAGGCTGCCTCTGTGGGCCGACCAAGGGCGGGGCTCCTCCCAGGCATCTCCCAGCACAGCCCTGCCCTCAGCCCCACTCCATCCTCTGGGAGGTGTCCAGCTGTGATCATTAGCAAAGCAAGCCGACCTGGTGATGGCGGGGGCTGGGTGGCTGGCTCCCAGGGGACCTGGCTGCAGTAGCAGTGGCTACCACACCCAGTGGAATTGTCGTCTTACCCCTTGCCATGGCCAGCTTTTTAAAAAAGTCTAGTTATTATTAAGAACACTGGCCAGCACACTGGCTCACACCTGTAATCCCTGCACTTTGGGAGGCCAAGGCAGGAGGATTGCTTGAGGCCAGGAGTTCAAGACCAGCCTGGGCAACATAGTGAGACCCCCCCTTCTCTACAGAAAATAAAAAACAAACAAATAAAAGAACAACTTAGTTGGGCATGGTGGCACATGCCTGTAGACCCAGATGCTCAGGAGGCTGAGGTGGAAGGATCACTTGAGGCCAGGAGTTCAAGACCAGCCTAGGCAACGCAGTGAGCCCACATCTCTCTAAAAAAAAGAAAACAAACCAAAAGAAGATAAAAGCAAACACTATTTTCTTGTTTCGTTAGCTGCCTTCTTTCTGTCTCACCCACTGGGCTGTAAGCTCAGGAAGTGGGTCTGTGATGATGCAGCGCCAGCCTCCAGCGGTGCCTGGACAGCTGCTCGAAGAGGGAGCAATTCTCTGAAAACCATCTGGGGCAGATCTGAGGCGTCCAAGGAATTCCTTGAACTTGATGGCTAACAAGGGCTGTCACGGCACAGAAGCCAGAGCGGAGGCAGCTTCTCCTCCAATGAGAGCGAGGAGTAGCCCTGCCTGTCAGGGAGACACAGAACTAAAGGCAGGTCCAAAGCCGAGGCAAGCTCTTCGTTGTTTCAGCTGGGACTGCGGCGATGGGCAGCACACAGTGACACCCTGTAGTGCCGCGTGTTTGTTGCCCACGAGCTCCCCTGACTAGTCCCTGTCATTTCCTGGCTCCAACATGAGAAGTCAGGAGTCTCACCAGAAAACCTGCTTCACTGATGTTTAAGGCACGCATACCCACCTGTCTCTGGAAGGTCTTGTCACTGGCATTACTTTCGTCTAACAGGACCTGTCAGCCCCTGTATATGTGCCGCACCGCTGGGGATAAAGGGGCGGGGCTGGAAGGTGCAGGAAGCTTAGACCCTGGCTGGGCTGGAGCACAGGTGCAGGGGTGGTGGGAGCCCAAGGGGGCCAGTGTGCGGCAGGAAAGATGGAGGCCAGACCCCAGACCCCAAGCCCCAGATCCCAGGCCCCAGACCCCAGGCCCCAGATCCCAGGCCCCAGGCACAGAAGGAGAGGAAGCTGAGTGAGGGGCAAGGGATAGCAAAGGAGGAGGGGCAGTGAGGAAGCCATGAGCCTAGAGTTGCCCAAGAAGGAGGCTGCCATCAGCCCTGGCTTTGCCTGTGGAGACCCACTTCTGCCAGTCTTTGGAAGTCACCCGGCCCACCCTTGCTCTACGTGAACTGCGTGGGGGCACCCATCCACCTGGCCCCAGGACAGCCGTGGGACCCCACGTGGACCAATGAGAGTTCAGCTCCCTGGGCACTGTGATTGGCCCAGGAAGGACATGTGACCCATGCTGGGCCAATGGGAGGGAGCCCTGCCAGAATGGCCGTCTCCCACTCTGGCCACTCTGTGCCTCCAGGCAGTGCTCAGAGACGCGGAGGAGGGGGTACCTTCTCACTGGCTCTTCACCTTGGGAATTGGTTTTATCTCCTCCTCTGGAAATGGGATTTTTATATCCAGCCTGCAGAGCTGTTGCCAAGAGTATAAGAGAGATGGCAACTGAGGACCTGTAGTGTCTATAATTCAATGATGATGGCTGAGTGCTGTGCTCAGTCACTTATGGGGGCCGACTGCTGTGCTGGTCACTCATGGGGGCCGAGTGCTGTGCTTGGTCAGTCATGAGGGCTGAGTACTGTGCTTGGTCAGTTATGAGGGCTCAGTATTGTGCTCAGTCAGTCATAGGGTCTGGGTACTATGCTCAGTCAGGCACAGGGGCTGAGTACCTTGCTCAGGCAGTAATGAAGGCTGAGTATTCTGCTTAGTAATGTTGGTTGAATACTGAGCTTTGTCAGTAAATGAGGGCTGAGTACTGATCTTTGTGAATAAATCTGGGCTTTTTGTGTTGCTAATAATGAGGCCTGAGTACTATGCCTTGTCACTAAATGTTGGCTGAACATTGGTTTAATCAGTAGTAATGCTTGAGTACTATTTTTATGTTCCCCCCAGAGAGCCTTGCACGCTAGTAGACACACAGAAAGTGCTCTGGAAACCAGAGTGGATGATTGAATGAAACAAGGGACAAGGGACAAGAAATATCTGTATGTCTAGCCTAGAGGTCCCAGACCACAAGAGTAAAAGGATTTAATGTAGGCTTTTACTGCACAATAGCATATTTAGGTCTTGTCCATTGGAAGTGCCAGAAATCCCTCTGTAACTGGCTCAAGCAAAAAGGCAATGTGCTGGCTCCTATCCTGGAGTGTGTGGGTTTCAGGCATGGCTGGATTATGCAGGCTGAGTACTGTGCTCATTCATTCATGGGGGCTGAGTACTGCGCTCAGTCCATTGTGAGGGCGTCTACTCTGATGGGGCTCTCAGCACTCCCTCAACCCTCCCCTCAGACACGCAGGTACTGTCCCCTTCTGGTGCCTCACACTTCTGTGCTTACATCCCATCAGCTTAGCAGCCCCAGGGGCAACAGCAAGAGGCGGACAGTACAATCATGACAGTGCTAGTAATAGCATCAGTGTCAGAGGCACAGGAGTAGAGGCCGTAGAACCAGCAATGATGGTAATGACACCTGATGCTTCCATAACTAGTTCACAGTGCCAGGCGGTACCCCAGGCGATATGCTTGGGCTCTGTGTCCCCACCCAAATCTCATCCTGCATTGTGATCCCCAGGTGTTGAGGGGGAGCTTGGTGGAAGGTGACTGGATCAAGGGGGCGGTTCCCCCATGCTGTTCTCATGATAGTGAGTGAGTCTCATGAGGTCTGATGGTTTCAGAAGCATCTGGCGTTTCCCCTGCTTGCACTTCTCTCTCCTGCCTCCATGTGAAGAAGGTCCTTGCTTCCCCTTCACCTTCCACCCTGATTGTTAAGTTTCTTGCAGCCTCCCCAGCCATGCAGAACTGTGAGTCAATTAAAACTCTTTCCTTTATAAACGATCTAGTCTTGGGTAGTATCTTTATAGCAGTGTGAAAATGGACTAATACACTATGCATATTACAACCATCCACCCACTTATCACCACAACCCACAAGGCAGTGCTATTAATACAGACAGGGCCATTCATATACGGCCCTTCCCTGATATAGACGAGGAAAATGTAGCACAGGGAGGTTGAGTCGCTCACCCAAGATCACATAGCTCTCAAGCCCTTGAGGTGAGATCCAGAACCCAGGTGTCCTGGCCCCAGTGCCCCTGCTCTGACCCAGCAGCTCCCTGCCTCAGCAGGGAAGGTGGCTCTTTAAGACAGCTCCATCGGATGTCCTGGGGTTGATGCTCATTGGCTCTTATCCCAACCTTGAAGCAATGTCCATGGCTGGAGATTGGCAAGGGCACATCTGCCAGGCCTGGGTTGGCAGCAGCATCCACCCAACCTGCAGGATGAGTGGGTGAGGCGGTCCCCCGGCCAAAGGGGATGGAAGGCAGAAGTGGACGCAGGCAGGCTCCAGCCACTGCTGCCCAGGCCCGAGGCTCCCAGCCGGTCCTGCCTGTTGGGTGTCTGTGCTGCATCTCATGGCCATCTGGAAACCATGGGGCCCTCGGCCTCTGTGGGAATGAAGGCAAATGCTGGAGGGGGTGCAGGATTTGGAATCAGGCACACAATGTGCCAGTGACACCTCCTCCCACTAACGCTGGGAATCCCACTGCAGGGGTGGAGAGCTACAGAGGAATCCCTGTACCCACACCCAGCCCAGGAGCCTGGAGGGACCACATGGAGGCTGCAGGGTGGGCCTGGGGTTCTGAGGGGGAGGGGGCTGTGGGGTAGGGGAGGGGGCTGTAGGGTGGAGGAGGGGGCTGCAGCCTGGGCCTGGAGTCCTGAGGGGGAGGGGGCTGCACTGTGGTCTGTCAGATACCCGCTTTGTTCGGCATCAAAGTTTGATGAGGACGGGGACCTGCTGCATGGTTCAGGTGAAGCATGGCAAGAACAGAGCTAGTGAAAAGCTGGTATTAATGGAAGGTCAGGGAGTGGCGCATTCGGGGTGTCCGGCCTGGCCATGGCCAAGGGCCTCACCCATCCTGGAGGGGGTACAGCCTCCGCAGGTGCAGGGATTTGAGCAGAGGCCCTGCTAACAGAGGCCTGGGGGATCTTCCCTCGAGACTTCACTGCTTACTAAAATGAACATTTTACAAAGAAATGGCTGCTCCTCAATTGGAATTCGGCCTGGAAGTGAGCCAGGCCTTCACTGATCACCACAAGGACCCATCACCATGATTCATCCCTTTAATTGAAATTTCACTTTCATTTATTCTCAAGTGCAGGGCCCATCCCCAGTGTTGGGCACTGTCAGGGCAGCCACAGGAAGGAAACTCTGACAGCCTGGTCTACCAGGAACAGGCGCCAGTGTGAGGCCTGTGAGGGGGCCAAGAACATCTATTTTAAGTAAACTCCATTCACAGAAGCTCCCCCAAGAGCTGAGGGTGGCCAGCGCCTCCAGGAGGGGCGAGACCCCGGCCCCTTTCCCAGAGTTCTTCCCATTCCCTGCCCTCGAGGCCTGCAGATCTCAGCTTCAGCCCCGCTCCAGGAGCCCTTGTGACTGACATTTCAATTTCCTAACAGCAGCAGATTCCTGCACCATCAAAAATCAGGGCGCTCGGATACGGAAGTGGAGGTGAGCAGTCTGCAAGCTCCTGCCGCTCCCAAACTCAGTGCGTGCGACCAAGAGCAAGATACCCAGGGGCTGGAAAGGGCACCCGGAAGCAGAAGTAAACGACCTTGGAGTGAAGGCGGCACCGCCCGCTCCGGCAGCTCTGCAGGGCCTCCCTGTGTGCGGATTCTGGCCTCGAGGGAAGAGCTTAGTGGGTGAGGAAGGGGGACCATGTTCATTTTAGTGTCTCTCTGGAGCACATGGGGGCATCTGTTGAGGTGGGCAAGCTTGAAGAAACCTCATGCTTCAGCTGTCAACACTCAGAAAACTTAACTTCGTTTCATGGTCTTAGGAGGAGGGGTAATCCTGTTCTTACAAGGCACATGGCTCAGTATTATTACACAATTTAATGGCTCCTTACAGACTAAGCGGGAAAAAGGCTGCAGATGAAAAGGCCTTCACATTAAAGGATCTCCCCCACTTCTAGGTAGCGCTACAATTGGATTAAATGTGACCTGGGTCTCTTGTTTGGTACTGGCTTACTGTTTCTTATCAAGACTTCTTTTCTACCAAGTTTTCATGCTGGTTAATTCCAAATAAGTTAATGATGTCAATATTAGAAATATGAACACATAGGTACATAGAATCTCTTAACAGGGCAGATGGCTCAGAGTAGGGAAGAACATAATGGGAATTCCACCTCCTTAGGTGAGACCTATGACCTTGTAATGACACTTCCCGGGAGTCTCTCAGCTTTAATTCCCACCTGCCTGTCCATCATCATTGATCCATTTAATTGTGTGTGTATTTTTATCCATCTTCTTAATATTCAAGAGCCAGCACTCATCTCAAGCCATACCAGTTATCCATGAATCCAGCTACCCACCAGACACCTGCACTTGACAAGGTGGCAATGGGGATGACTTCTGAAGACAGTGTAGGAGGGGATGCTGCTGTGCTTCAGTGGAAAGTGGGCACGAAACAGCCATGACTCTCAAGCTGTGGTGAACAATGAGGTGGTTCCTCCAGACATCTGGTAGAAAATAATGTAAAAGGAAAATAGGCTGACCTGTTTAGTGGCAGCAAACAAAATAATGGTCCTTAGTGACTTTGCTTCCTCCAGCAGTTCCTTACCTGTCCAAAAGACATCATCTCTTCCAATCACAATAAAACATGCCTTTGACATATAAAGAAAGCCACCCCACTGTGTGGTTTTACTACGTGGTATTTATCAATAGAGTCATCCTTTGGCATAAAATTTACTTAGCAGAGAATAGCATGTCTTATTTTCTAAAGAATGCACATGAACTGGCAATAGAAATGTTCTACACACATGTATTCCTGTGCTACCAAATATTTCAGTGGACACCAAGAGATTTAGCAATTCAGTTGGGTTCAAAATATACAAATTCATGATGAAGATACCATATCAACTATTATAAGCATGGGTTTGGGATATAAAGGGCTCAGAGTTCAAGTCCTCATCCTGCCATGTTTTAGTGTATCTTTGACCTTATTAATTCTTGGTCTCCTCATCTATGAAGTGATATGGCACCTACCGCATGAAAATTCTTGAGAGGATTAAAACAAAGATGTTTGTAATTTAGAGGACTCATAGAAAGTGCCACAAGGTGGCTGCAGCTTTCTCTTCCTCTACCACCATCATCACCATCACCTTCATCATCATCACATTATTATTCACCTTCATCATTGCCGTCATCATCACTTTAACCACCAACACCATCACCACTATCATCACCGTCAACACCATCATCACTATCACTACCAACTTCATCACCATCGCACCCTTATCATCACCATCACCTTCACCACTATCATCATCATCACCACCATTACCACTACCATCACCATTACCATCTACACCATCATCATCACCTTCACCACTATCATCATAATCACCACCATTACCACCACCATCATCACCATTACCACCAACACCATCATCATCATCTTCACCACTATCATCATCATCACCACCATCACCATCATCTTCACCACCATCACCATTACCATCAATACCATCGAAACCATCACCTTCACCACTATCATCATCATCACCACCATCATCATCACCCTCATCACCACCACCATCACCACCATCACCATCACCATCAACACCATCATCATCATCACCACCATCACCACCACCATCATCATCACCATCATCACCACCATCACCACCACCATCATCACCATCATCACCACCATCACCATTACCATCATCACCACCATCACCATTACCATCAACACCATCATCATCATCAGCATCATCACTATCACCACCATCTTCATCACCATCACCATTATCACCACCATCATCACTGTCACCACTATCTCCATCACTGTCATCATCACCATCACCATTTAAACTGGTCAACTCTGGGTAAAGCAGACTGTCCTCCACAGTGTGAGTGGGCCTCATCCAATCAGTCAAAGGCCTGAACAGAACAAAAAGGCCAGCCTTCCCCAAGCAAGAGAGATCTCCATCAGACAGTCTTGGGACCGGAACTGTGGCTGCGGATCTTGGGACTTACCAGCCTCCATGATCACCCTAGCTAATTCCTTAAACGGAATCTCCTTCTCTCTGCACTTGCATCCCCCAGCTCTGGAGGCCCTGGCCAGCACACCCATGCTGGAGGTGACCATGGGTGGGTTACCTGGGATCTCTGACCTGTTCCTCTGGCGATATTATGTTCACAGATCTCGGGAGGAGAGCATGCCCTGTTGTGACCGGAGTCTGACCTGGGCCAGGCAGCCCTTATCCATTAGGGAGAAGGATCACATGGGTGGCTAGCCATTTTGATGAAACCAGTGCTCTTTGGTGGGCCAAGACTGATGAAAGTTGACCTTTTCCCACCCCAAACTCAGTGAAGCTAGAAGTACTTATGCAGATGCTTCAAGGGCAAGCAGGGGTGCCAGGATGCTTCTAGATGTTCCCACTGACTGCTCCACCCTCAGATGACGCCATGGTGTCCCGGCTGGGTACCCTCCCTTCCCTGCCATGTGGCTCTGTGCACAGAGGAGGCACCACCGAACACCCTGTAGATGGATAGTGATATTGCCGTATCACACCGCCGCTGCGGCTCTCTGCTTCGGAGACCCTGGGAACTGCAGTGTATCTGCTTCTTTTCCCCTGTTATCAGTTTCACTTTAGCACCATCATAAAAATTCTGATAATCTAAACACAGCAATAGCTCTGCTCTGTAAAAACAACTGTCTCCCTCGGTATTGCTGTCATCAGAGGCACGGCAATAATACTCACCATATCAGACAAGACGGTTATTGTATTAAAATGAATAAATGACAAAGGTTTTTATTACACGAGCAATTTTTCTAGGTATCAAGATGCTTTTTATGCAGTACTCGAGTAATGAACACATGATTCACCAGCACGTTAGAGCACAGGCCTTAGAGTCTGAAGGCAGAGTTACTGCAAATAAATAAATCATGAATGGGATAATGTTTAAAAATAAAAGTGCAGAGCCCCACCTCCTCCTAAAGAAGGAAAAGCAAAATCTAGTGACTCTCAAAGCCAAAAATCACTTTCAGATCCATCACTCGCTGGGTAAAGCACTCTTTCGACTTGTGCATGAAGCACCTGGGGCATCCTGTCTGCACCCGACACAGGGAGGCAGGGCAGAGCCTGCCCCGAAGGGCGGCCTTGCTGGAGAACCACAATGTGTATTACGCATTAACGTCTGAGTAACACTTATCTCCTGCCATCTCTCTCGGGTACATGGTGCCCAGGTCATACAGGTACCTGGGAAATGTCTGTAAAATTGAACTGGATTACAATTGTAGGATTTTTTTCCCTTGATTTTCTCCAGAAAGGAAAATCTTCCTATATATCAAAAGTAGACCCATCCACGGGTCTTGCAGGAAGCATAGGTGTGAGCCCAAAACCCGGGGCAGCAGTGAAAGGGCTGAGGCGACATCTCCCTGTGTCCTCTTCCCTTGCAAGACTGGACCTCTCTATAGCACTGCCTCCTGGGACGTCGGGAGCAGGGATCTGGGCTGGGGTGGGGGCTGAGCAGGGAGTGCGAGGGTACTGGGGCAGTGGGATCTGGCAGGTGTAGGCTGGGTAGGGAGCAGGGGCTGGGGCAGTAGCATCTAGAGAACTGGGATCGGGAACTGGGCGGGTGGGAACTGCCCTGCAAATCATAGAACTGCAGGACATGCTCAGGCCCAGCACTGTGCCTGGAGCCCAGGACAAAACAGGATTCTAAGAATTAGTCTATAACTTGGCAAGCCCATCCATTTCTACCCACATATCATGTTTCCCAGGGGGACAGAGGGTCCTGGGCCTGGAGGGCACACAGCCTCCCTGTCCTGCCTTCCTCGAGCTGGTCCTGGGCAGGTTTGCAAGTAGGGGCAGAGATGACTCAGCTTTGGGAAGCTGGACCCTTGGGAGGAGAAAGCTCCTGCATGTGCTAACCTGTGGGATCCAGAGCAAGCTGCCTCCAGGGCCTTCAGGGGCTGCAAGGGTAAGAACGCAAGAGGGACGGCGGGAGGCCGATGGCGGCACTGCTGCGTGGGAGCCCCGTGGCCTGGCCATGGCTTCCACCTGCCCCTCCACCTCAGCTCCCCCCTGCTCAGTGGGCGCTGTGGGACCACTGGGAGGCTGATGTCAGGCTTGGTGTGGACAGAGCGACTCTTGGGCAAATGGCTGTCGCGGAGCCTTGGGTGACTTCAGTTTGACCAGAACAGGTTTTAGAAAATCTGAATGTGAAGGCCTTGAGGTGGGCAGGCGGCCTGAGGCCCACAGCTGTGTGACTGTCCCTCAGGTCACCAGCCTGGCCCCAGGGATACCTGTAGTGGCTGCATGATAAGTACCCCATGGACACAGGGTGTCCTCATGCCAAGCGGCAGCCAGCAAGAGCCGCTGGTCACTGTGTAGCTGGAAGGCGGTGTCAGGGATGCCAAGAGACCTGGGGCTCTCTGTGTAACACCGGTGTGGGATGACAAGTGGAGGCCATAAAAAGCCACAGAGGGAGGCAGAGCCCCACCTCTGAAGCAAGGTACAGCCAAGGGCATGGGAAAGTGGGGGAGGAGGAAGGGCCAGACATGGTCCCGGGAAAGTCAGGAGGCGGCCAACAGCCCCCGGGCTGCAAGGGCCTGTGCCTACGGCTTGGCCTAAGGCCTTTCACAGGCAGTTGGCCACACAGCTCAGGGTCGCAGGGTCTTCTTGCCTGGTCTGTCCCTGAGGACAAGGCCTGCTGAACAGCAACAGCTAAACAACTCCCAAGCCCCCCAAATGAATATGCATTTCATCAGCACAACTAAAATAGCGCCTTTACAACGTCTTTCCTCCTCGAAGGGCACAAGGCTGGGAAGAAGGGTTTGTAATTATATGTGTATCACCAGCAGTCCCAGCCTGGCGGGGGGCTTAGAGCCTTCCTATAAATTATACCAATCAGCAGCAGCAGAGGGGAGAAAACCCACAGAGCTCTCACAAGTGATACTTTCTTACAACTGATAATACACAAGTTCTCACTCCTGGCAAAACAGTGCTGGGGAGGGGCTGTCATCACAAAGCAGGTGCTGGGCTGCAGCCCCGCCGCCTTTGTAAATGCACGCCATCATCTTAGTAATGCATTTGGGGAGATGTGGAAAATCAGAGTGTGGAGGAGTGTGGAGGGAGGCTGCACAGTGCGAATGCCCAGACCGCTCGGGGGCGGAGCGAGCGATGCAGCCTCTGGAAGGAGCATCTGGAAGCTGAGCAGCACGTGCCCACATCCACGTGCTCCAGTTCTCACTCTCTCTCTTAGAAGGGGGTAGTTTCTGCACCAGCACCACTTCCGCAGCCCGTGGTGGCTTCCGATGTGCCCCCATGTCCGCTTATCTTGGTCCCTACAGGGCCTGGACCTGGGTCTGTCTGCGGGGGTCTAGCTGGGAAGCCGAGATGAGGTCCTTACAGATGCAAAGACCCCAGAGCTCAGGGGTGGGGGAAAGGACAGCAGCAGTGACCCCAAAAGCCCATCTGGACAGGGTCCTCTGCCTACTCAGGGCATCTGGGACATAGCCATGTGGCTCCTGCCACACTGCCCACCTCAGAAAGTTCCAGCAGGTCTCCTGACAGCTCCAAGGGCTCACCCTAAGCAGCCCTTGCAGGACAGGCTGGGACGTGGGATGAGCAGAGGCCCGAAAGAGCCCCCTGCTCTCTGTGCCATCAGTTAGGATAACATGTGTCACCTTCTGCTAGGACTGCTGGGTGGGGTGGGGCGGGGGGTATGGAAGCAGAGAGCCGCCTGGGAAGCCCTCCTGCTCCTTCCCACCCACCACCCTGGAGTCCTCAGGAGATCTGCTGTGGCCCGGAACACTCCTAGGTCCACATAAGATGCGGAAAGCAACTTCCCACTTTTTTTTTTTTTAAAGAGACCTTGCTCCATTGCTCAGGCTGGAGTGCGGTGGGGCAATCACAGCCCACTGTGGCCTTGAACCCTGGGGCTCCAGCGATCCTCCTGCCTCAGCCCTCCAAGTAGCTGAGACCACAGGCACACACCACTACCAAGTCCAGCTAATTTTTGTATTTTATGTAGAGACAGGGCCTTGCTGTGCTGCCCAGGCTGGTCTGGAATGCCCGGCCTCAAGCCGTTCTCCCACTTTGGCTCCCAAAGTGCTGGGATTACAGGATGGGCCACCACACCCAGAGAAGTTCCCACTTTTTGGAATTCTGACCTAGAGACCTGGAAGGCAGTTTTCACCAACAAAAGCCCAGAATTAGGCCTGGAGGGGCAGGGAGGACAGTGCAGAGAGGCCCCTCACCAGTCTGGCTGGGCAGTCCAGCAAGGGCCTGCAACCTCAAAGACAATCCCTGTCACCATCTGTTAAATGGCGCTTGTGAAATACAAAGCATTAGAGGCGTGGTGGTGCGTACCTGTCATACCAGCTACTCGGGAGGCTGAGGCAGGAGAATCGCTTGAACCCGGGAGGCGGAAGTTGCAGTGAGCTGAGATGACCACTTCCCTCCAGCCTGGGCGACAGAGCGAGACTCCATCTCAAAGAAAGAAAAAAAGTGCATGTGACAGGGCAGCTGCCCCAGGTTTGAGGCTGTTGTCACCTGAAACCCTGTAAGATCCAAATCCCTGGGTTACTGGAGGTCAAGGAGTCCCGACTGCCAGCTCAGCCTGTGTCCTGCTGCTGCTCAGAACCCTCACTGGCTCCCTGTGGCCTTGCTGACCCACTGCCCAGCCAGGCGGCATGTGTGGATGCCTGACATAGCTAGTGGTGTCTTCAGAGACGAATGCAGAGATATCCATGACCTCAGGGCGCTCACTGCTAAGTGTGGATGAAAGCACATTGGGAGGGTGATGGAGTGCTGTGGGACAGGCAGCCCGGGAGGAGTGTGTGCTCTGAGGAGCCAGCAGATCCGTTTGCGGGGTGGGGAAGGCTTCCCGGGCCAGCTCTGAGCAAGGCAGACCTCGGATCAGGGCAGGCTAAGCCCAGAGAGCATCCAGGCAGAGGCGGTAGAGTAGCAAGGCACAGAGGTAAGAGAGCTGGGTGTGGCCCCGGATGTGGTGGGGCTGGGCTGGTGAGGGACACTCACTCAGGGGCCCTTGCCTGGGGGTCCTGATCTTGCTCCCCCAAGAACTCATATAAACATGTGGTTTGGGGTTTGGACTCAGACATCAGGGCCGTGCCCAAGGATGTGGAGGAAGGAGGTGTCAGCAGGTCAGGAAGAGGCCCAGAGGTTGGCCGGTGAAACATGGGTCAGAGAAAGTGGGGGTCACGATGTGCCCAGCCAGGGAGCGAACATTTCATTTTAACGGACACAGATACTTCTTCTCTGCGGACGGCCAAGCCTTTCCTGTGGGTACAGGCCTACCGTTTGGTGTTCTTTGGCCACCTTTTCCCCCTAAGCCACTGCCATGATATGGAATTAACTCGTGGAAATGAGAACAGGTGGCAGACACGGGTAAAAAACGTAAATGACCCAAGTGTCCCCACGGGGCGGGGGACGGGGACGAAGGTGAGCTCAGGGCTGCCTGCTGGTGGGCGTGTCCCAGGCCTGGGCCTAGCTGTGTGCCAGGAGTGGAGTATGCCCCAGTGGTATGGCAAGTGATGAATTGAGGCCTGTGAGGGTGTCTGCCCCCTTGGCAAACCCACCTGACCTCCAGCTAACATGCGATGCACCTGGGTGCTGTCAGCCCCTGCAATGCCTGCCCGCCTTTGGATGGCTTCCGGGCTTTCTCCAGCTGCTCATCTGTGGCCAGAAGCACACGGAGCATATTTCGGCTCAAGCAGTTGCTTGAATGAGTATTGGGGAGCAGAGAGAATGGTTTCTATCCGTGACAGCAGCTACTTTTTATAACTCCACTTTGCAGATAAAAGGCCTCAGTTACTGCAAGAGTTAACATCTCATAGGACAAAAGAAAATAAGTTTGGTGTTTAAGAAAGTGGAAAATAGAATTTTCCATCACTTTTTTACTAAGAATCTCAGCTGAACTCTGATACCAGAACGGCCCCTTTTCTATTTAGAAAATCAGGGAGTGATTTGAGAAAACCCTTTAATCTTGCTATTTTACCCCCTGTGAACATTTAGGGAAATATTATTAGGCAAATAATGATGAAAGCAAAGACGATTGTTAAGTTTAGGTCTGGGAAGATGGTGGCACCTCCTGGAGATGACCTGCTCCCTCCCAAGGCTCCCACAGGACGGACTCCAGGTCACAAACCCAGGACCGCCAGCTGCCCTTCTGTGGGTGCTTGCTCCTGGACTTGCTGGGAGCTGCTGGGGAAGCTCCTCATTTGCTTCTGAAATGCAGCTTCCCTAGGCTTACGGGACTTTAAGCTCCTTGGCACCAAGGCCAAGTGAAATTGCTTCCTGAAACCTTCTTTTGTCAATGGAGAGAAGTGGAAGCTTTAACAAATAAATGTGGGCATCGCGGCTGACAAGGCAGCCAGGATAACCAAGGACAGATAAACGCAGTCCCGGTTCCAAACCTCACCCAGTGGGAGCTTTGCATTTCTGGCTGGGGTATATTTTGCATTTGATAATCTAGGATTAACAGTTTTGAAGATTTAAAATCAGCAAACCGGTATTCCTTTGGTTTATGTGAATTCCGGCTTGGACCTCCCTCAGCCGGGCCTCCGGGTGCCGAGCGCAACCTCTCAGCTTCCCAGGCTGCTGCTGTGCCTTTACCGACACAGATGCCAACCGGGCAGCCTTCTCCCTCTGAGGTTTCATCAGCGGGTCTTCAGGCTCCTGCATTCCAAAGAGTTTCATTTCATGTGGTGTTTCCTTCAGAGACTCTGGAAGGAGGCTGCATCTTCCTGCTGTCTCTCAGAGCCTCCCAGGGACAATGTGGCAGAGGGTGGCGTCCAGCTGAAGAGCCCTGATTGTTCTAGAACATAGCAATGGGCGGCTTCCCCACTCACTGGCACAGGCATTACTGGAATGATCACAGAGGCCACTGAGCCTGGGCATATCCTTCATGGGCACAAAGCATCATACATGAGACTCACGACAGGCAGCCCCACGCCCTCCATGGCAGCGGCCCCGGGACGCCATGTTACTGCTTTTCTCGGCTGGATGCATCAGGCCTGTGATCACGGCCTCGGGGTTAGACAGGACTTCAAACGTAGCTCAGCCACCACTAGCTCTTTCTGCCCCCCCACTCCCTTGCATTCCAGGGCAGAATCTGTGTGCTTAACATATTAAAGGGAACCCAAGCGAACTCAGGGTGCAGAATTTCCTAGCGTCCTATTTAATGATGTCAGTGGTCCAGGGTTGCTGAAAGCCAGGCAGGAGAGGGAGAAATTCATTTCTAGAGGGTGCCTCCCGACCTCAACACCTATGCTTACACAGACGCGCGAACACCTTGTGATCTGCAGAGCTGGGGAGTGGAGCGCGGGAGGAGCTGGTGGGATTCGTGGTGTGGAGACTGGGGCCTTGGCACCTGGCACCTGGCAGGGATCAGAGGGGACCGACTTTCCCTGGGAGGCTTGCTGCAGAGAAATGCCGGCATCAACATGGTACCAAGAATACGGTGAGAGCTGCCTCCTTAGAATGTGTGCTCAGTAGCAGGGAGGACATTCCGCAGCCACTCCATCAAGTGCTGATCGCCCCGGCGGCGAAGCACAGCAAGATCAGGAATTTATGAAGGTAGCAATTACAAACACTCCAACATCTTAAGTATGTATTTAGTGGATATATTCTTTTAACGGGGCTCATTTTCACATCGCTGCAAAGCAGGGTTTAATTGCACACAGCAAATGTTCTCTCTGCACATGAGCTCCGCCTTCCATCTCTTCCACAAGCGAGTTTTCTGCAAGTTATTTTGGGGGCTTTCAAGTGTGGTTGTGGGGGGCTGGGTCTGCAGGGATCATTGTCGGGTGGCCATAGCCACTCAGGTCGATGCTGCCAAGCTCCCAGATCCACTAGCCTCTGCCCAGAGTGGGGGACAGGTTTTCAAGGGCTTTCCAGGTGACTTTGAAGTCCTGGGTTCTGATCCTGCCCCTGTGTCCTAGCTGTGTGACCTGGGGCAAGCTGCTTGTCTTTGTGCCTTGCTTTGGGAGGGTTGCAGCGTGAGGTTCCTAAGGGAGTCCCTGGGGTGGTCTCAGGGGCGTCAGCCCTCACTGCCTACGAAGTGGGCCTTTCCTGTCCCTGTTCCACAGATGGGGGACATGCAGGTGGTCATCCTTAGACAGCAGGGAGGTGAGGTCCTGTACCTCGTACTGAGCACCTTCCCATGCTCGTGTGGGCCCGGCACCCAGGGCTGGGCTCTTCTGGCTTGGCTGTGCCTAGAGCAATTGGTCTGCGTTCTCAGGAATGGGGTGGCCTGTGAGCCAGCCTGTGCCAGACATGCATGGAGCCCTGCTATGTGCTGGGCGGGGAGACCTTGATGAGTGAGGTGAGCCAGGGCTTCAGCTGCTCCCAGGGGCACTGGAGACCACCCTCTGTGCAGGGTTTGTGGGGCAGGGTAGGATCGTTGGTCATTTATTATACTGGAGAGGGTTGGTGAACCAAGGAGGCCATGGGGTCCCTGGCAGCCAGGCACAGCTTCCTGAGAAGAGTCACAGCTTTGTCGAGGGAGAGGGAACAAGGTGAGAAAAGAAAAATAAACAGAAATGAGCTGGAACCCTGAAAGAGGCCCAGGCACCCAGTTCCTGCCCTTCTGCTGTCCAGAGTATGAGCCCTGATCTCAAGGCCCTGAACCAGCAGGATGGCTAATCCTCCATCCAGGCCCTCCTGCCCCAGGAGCCGGGGATGCGAGGCTCACATAGCATTTGGAATCACACACCAGGGTTTGAAGCCACTGCCTTCCAGCTGTGACACCATGGACAAGTGACAGCCTCTCTGAGCCTCAGGTCCCCATCGGTGGAAAGAGACTGTCCCCAGAGTCCCCACGGGATGCTCACTTCATCTTCCAGTTCTTGCCACCAGCACACGTGGGGCACTGGTGAGGGGCAGGTCGGGAGGCCCAGTGCTTGGCACCTAAGTGTCCAACTAAAGGGCCCCATCGAGATTACTCTGGACTCCTCAAGGGAGTGAGGACACATGTGGACTCCTGAGGGTGTGGCCTCAGGTGGGGGAGATCCTGGTGTGAAGTGGGGGACCTCCAAGGCGCCGGAGGGAGCTCGTGAACCATTTTAACTGGCCACCCCACCGCAGCCTCGTTCACACGGGTAATTCTCAAAACTCCAGGAGTTTGCTAAGGACGTTAGAAATTCTGTTTGAAGTCTCTGGCAGTAATAATTTAAGACCTTGCTCTCTCTGAAAACGAAGGCAGCAGGATGTGGATCGCCATGGGCCTCCCATCCACACGTGGAGACTCCCAGCCCTGCAGCCCGGAGAGCCTCGGCAGGGCACATCCGCATGTGGACTTGCAATTTCCCAGAGTCCTCATGTGGCCGTGCTAGGCCTGTGTGTTACAGGCAGCTGTAACTTCTCCTGATCTGTTCCCGGATGTGCAGGTGAACTGCAGGAAGAAGCCCTGCCTAGCCGTCACAGCCTGGGAGCACGGCCCCTCCTCTTACGTATTTGGGATACAGTAGTTGAGGGAGGGATGGGAGGTCACAAGCATTTCACACAAATGTAAATTGTGGCAAATGCACACATCTAAGTCCAACTCCCCGTATCAGCCCCAAAGGGCGCTGGTTGGCAAGGAGCCATCTTCTACATAACTGCAATTAATATCTGCTGGTCAGTGACTGAATTACACACCAAGGGCAGGGAATGTGGTCATGAAATTTTAAGCCTATATTTGCAATGGTTTGACTGAAAATACAGACCATGTATGGAGGTGAAATTCTCTCAGGGGGTTACAGGATACATCAAAGAGAGAGGTGGGAGCCGGTGCAGTTGGTACCAGGTCCAGACTCATCTCCCTGCACAGTGGGCCCCTTCTTCAGCTGCTGGGGGGTGGCTGCTGACAGCTCACAGCTGCCCCTCCTCTGGAGAGCTGCCCTTGGCCCATGGGAGCTCCACCTGGGTGGCCCAGCAGCCCAGGGCCAGTGATGGCTAGAGGGCCTGGACCTCAGGCCAGCCTGTGTGTCTCAGCTCTGGCAGGGATGAGGCTGAGGCTGTCTCTGGCTGTAACCATGCCTGCACTGAGCTGTCCCCCACCCCTACCACTTTCCTCTCTGATACTCCGCCCCCAATAGCATGCAGCATAATCCAGTCTCAGTTCTGCTTCTAGAAAACCTGAGTGAAGCTTAGGCAGCCACCCTTGGAGCAGATGAGCTAAGGCACGGCGAGAGTCCTGTGTCCCCCGCAATAGGGGAGAAACAGGAAAGACTAAGGTAGGTGGATGGGAAAACCACACAGGGCCTCAAACTCAAGCCCAAGCAGGGAGTCTTAAGGACAGCAGGTGACCAGGTGTGGTGGCTCAGGCCTGTAATCAATGGAAAGTTTGGGAGGCCGAGGTGGGTGGATCACCTGACGTCACAAGTTCAAGACCAGCCTGGCCAACACGGTGAAACCCCATCTCTACTAAAAATACAAAAATTAGCTGGGTGTGGTGGTGTGTGCCTGTAGTACCAGCTACATGGGAGGCTAGGGCTGGAGAATTGCTTGAACCCCGGAGGCGGAGATTGCAGTGAACAGAGGTTGCCCCACTGTGCTCCAGCCTGGATGACATTTCAAAAAAAAAAAAAAAAAAAGAAAGAAAAGAAAAAGAGTACAGCAGGCAGCCAGGGGTGCGACACCCTGGGTGGCAGTGGCTGGGCTCATTTGTGGGCTGGTGGGCACTGCTTTCACAGCAAGGCCAGGGAGCCTCGGGGCGTTCTGAACCAGGAACAACCATTTTCCCATTTCTAACTGGTTGATTCCACTCCTCTGAAATGAGTTTCCTTTCCTCACAGCAGAAGCATAAATCTAGGTGTCTGTCGTCTTTCCTTGCTGCAGATGTCAAAAGTGTGATCTTGATTTCAGGCAAATAATGGTCACTGCTCTTTCTTCTGGGCTGTGTCTGTGTGAGCTGGGAACAGGCGTTTCATTCCCAGCCCTGATTAGGGAGCTCTGGGGCTGCTGGCCTGTGGATCCCAGCATTCAGGAAAAACTCCTTGCCAAAGCCTGAGCTGTTCGGATGCTTCCTGCAGCAGTTTTTCACTCCACCTGCATCGCATCCTCAGCAGGACCGGATTTGTTTTTCTCTGAGTTTGGGGATGTTTGTGCTTTTTAGAAGTGTGGTTTCTGTTGTTCTTCCAGAGCGGCAGGCCTGACAGGCGGCGGTGGGGCTGCTGAGGATGCGCTGTCAGCACCGCGCCGTCAGTTTTACAGGGGAGGAAGAGCCTTGGATTTGTCTGATGGATTCCTTTCTAGCTCCCATTACAAATGCAGCATCATTTGCAAAGCAGGGTAATGTCAGGCTCTGCAGGCTCCTGCAGCCCCAGCCTCGAAACTGCCGGCAGTGGCCACACCCTCTGTGCTGGCTGCAATCTGGAAAAGCCAGGACAAAGGCAGGTGGCTCCGCTGAGCAGCTGAGACTGGAGAGGTGACCGCCGAGGTGTCGGGGGGGTCCCAGAAGTTCTTGCAGACTGTGGGCCCTGCTTGGTTCTGCCCTGGCAGCCAGATGCTGAATGCAACCACACTCCATCTAGCTGCAGAGTACTGATGTTTTCCAAAATTAAATGTTTCTAGCCTTAGGGGCCTGGGGAGTATTGATGGCAGTGCAGGGGGAGCAGGGCAGGAGGCAGGCTAAGGCGGGCACACAGGCCAGGGTTCTCTCAGGCCTCCCATGCGCCTGTGGCTCATGCATTCTGGCTCCTGTAAAAGCTCCCTTGCTCCTCCCCCTGGGAGTGAGTAGAGTGGGTCAGAACGTGGGTCTGAGAAAGCAGGTGGGAAACACGGCCGAAGGCAGTTTTTGCTGGAAAGAGTCCTGGTAAGGGCACAAGGAACTCTGCTGCAGAAACACACAGCAGGCCTTCGGGGGTGACAGCCACGGCACAGCTGCCCTGACCGGCCTGGTGGACAGCCACGTAATTCCTCTGTCTGTACCCATGGATCCACGCCGGGGTGGGGCCTCTCCTGGGGTTGGCCAGTGGGATGTTAGTGGGCTGGCCTGGCCTCCCTCATGCATCTCTGCCTGTCCTGAGAACAAGTCTGGGATCGGGTGCCCCCCCACCCCACCCCGTCCGGTTCTGACCAACGCCAGCCAAACCCCTGGATGCATGAGAAACGCACTTGTGGTTGGATGCCATCGGGGTTTTGAGGGTGATTGTCATGCAGGATTACCATGGCAATCAACAATGGATACAATGGTCTTCTACGGGGCAACCAGACCATCTCCCTCCCCTGACTGCAACCCCAACAGCCTCCTATGCAACTGAGAACCACGCACACACTCCTCACTGCGGCCTGTCACCGCAGTGGCCTGCACCCCTGGCTGTGCTCCGGCTCGCCGGCCTCACTCCTGGACACCTGCCTCGTCTTAGGCACTTGTTGGCTGTACCATTTGCGAGCATGGAAGCTTCTGCCTTCGTCCAGTCAGCCTCCCAGCAATGAAACACACCACCCCGGTTAGAAAATAGCTGCTTTCTACCGAAACTCCTCCTGGCATTAAAACACCAGTTCCCAGCTTTGGCCTCCTCATCTGTCCCTTGTCACGCAGTCCAGGGCACAGGCACATCCGCAGCTGGATCCAGCCACGCCTGTGTGCTCACAGCCTGCTTTCCCTCCTCCAAGCGCAAACACTCATTAGTGCCATGTCGAGCGTGTGTGGCTATAATCACACTTAATCATCCAGCATACTGGGACTTTGATCTTTAATGAGATGTCACTCGTTTTCAGGATACGTGGAATTGGGAATTGGTTTTAGTCATGTAATCCACGCAGAATAACAGGTAAGCTTGTCTTCCTGGGTATCATTTGCAATTTGCCACGACATTTAAGATCACAGATTGATTTGAATCCCAAGTTGCACAGATGCGTCACACCCGTCATACTCCTGGCCGACCATCCCCGGGATGACCACGGTGGGTCCTGACAGAGAGTCCTTCCTAGAAACACATCTGAGCAGTGCAGGAAGAAGGACACCACCCCCATGAGTGGAATCAGATCACACAGAGATCATTTCCCAGTCAAAGGGCAGAGCCCAGAGGACCCCTGACCACATGCCTACAGCCATGGACACGGGTATTTCCTAACCTGTCAGGCATTCCCGGCTGGGACTCGGGATGCTTTCTGTGGTGGGGGGGGGGGGGCACATGCTTCTTTTAGACAATAACATGACTTATTTATTCACATTGTATTTATTCTGGAAAGTCACATTCTTTTTATGGCTACTGATGTTTTTTTTGTTGTTGTTAAACAATGACTCCACTAAATGTTTGAAAAATGAGTTGATTTAAACAACCACATCAGGGGATCGAGAGTATTCTTGGAGCCCAGTCAAAGGTGGAAGGGGGAGGTGGGAGTGGAGAGCTCTCCCTCAGCCAGTGCCTGGACAGCACGCAGGGACGTGGGTTGGACAGGAGCGGCTCCCACGCTGGAAAGGCAGTCACAGGCTCACAGCATGGGAGGGGCATGGTGACAGAGACGCTGCTCCGAGGGCAGTGTGGGGCTGCTCTTCTGTTTCAAATCGCATCAAGGAGGAATTTTGCATAAATTCCCTTTAATGTTCCGAAACATAGCAAGATCTGGGGGGGCCGAGCCAGGCTGGAGACAAACCTGCACATCATTAAGATCCAGAGTTTGTCCTTAATGCGCCCACAGACTCAAAATGAAGTCAAAATGGAGACTTTCCCCACTGACTGCAGGGCGGAGTGATTATAAATGTGTCTCTGCACAGAGACATAGCTGTATTTTTTTTTTTTTGCAGCTGGTGTTGCTACATTTGAAACAAGTCCAAGACAACAGATTGTACCCCTTAGGTTTGAAATCAAAGTGGGATTCTGGAAGTGAGGATTCCTCAGTGACCTGCCAGGGTGATCTTGAATCCAGGGTTGGGGCGGGATGTGCAGATCTGTTCCCAGCAGGGCCATGGTTCTGGGCCCCTGCAGCCTTCCCAGGCTGTGGACCCAGCACTCAGCTAAGGAGGATTGATTTCCATGCCAACCACACTTGCTGGTCTCAGCTCACTTGTGCCGGGATTCCCGGGAGCTGGATGGCTGGCTATCATCAGGGTTGGAGGGGATGCAGGCTCCTTGCTGCTACGGCAGCTTGCCCTGAGGCGGCAGCCAGCACACCCAGCACAGTGCTGGATCACGCTGCATCCCGACAGGCCCACAGCCCGCTGCCCAGTGGCTGGCCTCTAACGTAACGAAAGCGACAGTACTGAGCATCCTACATCCATGTGTGCCCTGTGCGGAGACGCCCCATCGCTTCCCCTCCTGTATTTCAGAACTCTCAGCTAGCCAGGCCTCCTCCTGACTCAAGCCATTTTCCGAGTCTCTTTGTCCGTTACACTGTTTGAGTCTGAAGAGCCACGCACAGTTCCCCAGCTGCTCTCACTCTCTTCTGTTTACCTCCCCGAATGCTATTTGGCCACCAGTCTGTGGCTGGGCTCACACCACCCAGCCCTACATGGAACACCTGCCCTTCGTCACACGTCCCTCCCTGATGAGGCACAGCTGCACCTCGACAGGGAGAAGGGACTGAACTCCCCAGCCGGCAGGAGATGGAGTACGAGGAGGGAGATTTCCGAATCCAACACGTTTAACTTGAATGGCCTCAAATTCAGACATTTAGGCACCCAGACACCCTGTTATGAGAAGCTGAGGGTAAAGTCTGTGGCTCAGGGAATCCTCTCCCACCTCCCACTCTCTTAAGATCCTGCCCAAAGACCCCAGAGGGGCCACAGCAAGGCTGGGTCTGGCCCTGGTGGCTCTGAATCCAATGACGTGGACTGGATAATACCCAGTCTCTACAGCATCACTGACTTCCTCACGGCAGTCCCGCCACAGGCCACTCCTCCATCTGGCAGGCCCCAGCAGGCACCTCTGAGGCCCTCCTGGCATCCCTGCCTTTTTGGCCTCGTAGCTGGGGGCTGTCAGGGCTGCAGGGCCCTGGGAGCTTGTGGATCAGGGGATGAGCGAGACGTTTTCAAAATCATCTCGTGTAGCAGTTTCTTAGCAACTCATTATTAGAGGGCTTTGTAGTAGTTAAAAAAAGATCCCCTCTCAAAGCGTAGTTGCGGTTTGGAGAAGTCCCCATCTCTGTACTGTGCATTATGGGGGCACCTGCAGCGCAGCGGCTCTCACCTAGGTCCTTGACACCCTGTGGCCACCACTCTCCTCTTGGGGACAGGAACAGGCACCAGATACCACCCCCAGATGCTGGCACCTGCCCTCACAAGAGACGGCATGCCTGTGCGTGTGGCAGAACACGCTTGCTGAGGAACGTGTCCCTGATGTCCAGTCACGGCAGCCCTGGCAGGGACCGAGATTTCCTCCTGGGTCCTCGCTCTCCCCGCAAGGAGACAGCCCCAAGGGAAAGGTGAGGCAGTTCCTCCAGCAGCCCCCGAGCGATTCCAGAGCAGCCTCTGCTACAGCACCCAGCCCCGACATGGTCCGATGGCTCTGTGTGTGCGTGCGTGTGTGTGTGCAGGCGTGTTCCTCAGACGCTCACATGGGTATGGGATTACCTCCCATTCTCTTTTAACAGGGTGCCTCCTCACACTGGGTGTGCACGGCCACACACACTGTGGGCTTCTGGCGCCTCCTCACCCCGGATGGGCACGACCACACACACTGTGGGCTCCCGGCGCCTCCTCACCCTGGGTGTGCATGGCCACACACTCTGGGCTTCCGGTGCCCTCCTTCCAGTGAGCAGATCATCCTCCCTGTGCGTTTCTAACTCGTGGGGGGTGGTGCCCAGTCTCTTTGTCCTGGGCATGAGGCTTTGGGTAGGCTTCCTTAGGCCTGTGAATGCCCCCCCTATCTCTCCAGTGGTGACAAGGATGCTCCGCCCCTAATCAGGGAGGCAGGCTACGACCCCTGGCTCTGACGTCTGCAAAGACGCAAGGGTCCTTCTGGCTGCTGAGAGGTCACTGCTCCTCTGTCCTCCAGAGCAGCCTGTTGCCTAGAACAGACACGCGTGGAATTCCTTCCAGAACGACGTCCTGCAGCCATTCTAAATGTGCCCCGAACCACAGTGCTTTCAGTGCTGGGCACAGCAGAGTGGAAGGGAGCCCCCAGACAAGCTTTCCTGCCTTCCCCTCGCCCCAAGCACCCTTCTCCCAGGGGGCCTGTGTCATTGTCCATGGCACTGCAGTGGATGCCAAGTGAGTGATGGCAGCTCTCTCTGGGGCAGGTACCTACATAGCTGGCAACTACTGGGCAATGAAGATCTCACATTATAGTTCCTTCTGAGTTAAAACTGATTTGCACAGGGCGGTGACAACTCACACACCCACCACAGGGCTGGAAGATCCTGGGGTGATGGCTGGTGCGAGGACCCCTCCCCTCGTGCACCCACCACAGGGCTGGACGATCCTGGGTTGATAGTGGTGAGAGGATCCATCCCCTCACGCACCCACCACAGGGCTGGATGATCCTGGGGTGATGCTGGTGCGAGGACCCCTCCCTGAGTGTGTTTTCCACGGACAGTCAATGAGCTTGAGCATCTCCCAATACGCTGCCCTGGCCTGTGGGAGTTTTAAACACACCTTTGCCAGGCTGTAGGTTGGGTGGCATCGGGCGATTGAATGCTTCTCAGGTGATTCTGACTTGGGGGTGGGTCCAAGATCCTCGGGCCAGGGGTCTGCGGTCTCCTTGCACAGAAGCCTCTTGTTTCCTCACAGGAGGGTGAGTGTCTGAGGCTGGGCAGGGAGTGCACCCTCTGGACTCTGGAAAGGCTGTGTCTGGCCAGATAGGTGGCCCTGACCCTTGCTGGCCTTTATGGTTATAGGGCTCAGGCATGGCTCTGTGGGGCACCCGGTGGTACTGCCCACCTCCATCTGCCAGCAGAGGCCATCCTGGCCACCTCTCAGTGGATGCCTGTTTGTTTTGCTTGCCCACTGTCCACTGTCCCCTCTTCTGGGTACAGCACCCCAGGGATCCCTAGGAAGCTGCTCTTCTCTGCTCCTCTCTGTTCTACTAGCTGGGGTAGGGGTCGGGGCTGGGTTGAGAACTGGCTGAGCAGAGCCTGGAGTCTTCTCAGTACTGAGCCAGCTTCAGGCTGGGTATATGAGCCCGTCGGAGCCAGCGAGTCACTCCCAAGATGTCTGCTGGAATGGTAAGAGGAGAGGACCTCTCTTTCCACGAACTTGGAGTTGCTAGGATGCACTCTTGATGCTATTCATGGCCCGGCACTGGGGATTCTGTGGAGACCAGTGCTAATATCAAGGACGGCGGGTCCATGGATGAGGAGAAAGTGCCTGCTGACCCTGGCATTGTCTGAGTGCCTAGATCCTACCAGGCCTGAGCTGATGGCTCCGCATATTCTGTTTATGTGCCCTGTAATCTTGCACTTTTCACTGGCCTTGGCCTCTTAGAGTTGGCTTCTGCCCCTTGCAACAGATGAGTCCTGACTGTTCTGCTCCAGATCTCTGAGCTGTCTCCTTCTCTGGTCTCTTACTTAGATGGTGACGCCTCCAAGGGGGACTCCTCTCTGGATTCTCCTTGCACTTCTGAGGCTACAGCCACTCCCTCCCCTGTAGGATCCCCACTCTGGGGCAGCTGAAACCTGACACACCCGCCAGGCAAGAGCTGGGCAGGTGCACAGAGGAGACAGGAGGGACGCTCAGAGGAGGCCCCACATGGTAAGGAGAGGGCAGGGCCTGGAGGCGTCAGGAGGAAGGGACGGAGTACTTCCGGGGTGGCCCAGAGGTCCAGACAGGAGAGCTGCTGTGGCTGGTGTGGCTGACCTCCAGGTGACTGGGGGCCAGCAGTGGGCGACGGTGAGGCCAGATGCAGAGGATGGAGGGGCAGAGGGGGCTGATCAGAGAGCATGGGCAGTGGCCATGCAGGGGACAGCTCTCTGTCTCTCAGTCCTTCATCTCATCACCTGCATCATGTGGCTAGTGACACCTGCCTGGTGATGCCTCAAGGGCATCACACTGGGAAGTGTCTTTGTAGAGGCCAGCCCCTCCCCTGAGGGTGAACCTCCACTCCCGTCCTCAGCTCAGCTGTTGGGGTGGCTCTCAGGCCACCATGCAGGAAGGCTGGGCATCCTGTGAGCCGCTGTTTCCACCGCCTGCTCCAGGTCACAAATGTTTCCTCCCGACCTCCCTTGGGGAAAGCAGTGCTCTGCGTGCTCCCTCATCCTGGCCATGCAGTCACTGGAATCCCGCAGCCTCAGGTCCCCACCCTCCAGGCCACCAGGCCTGCGGCTCACCCACCCGCAGTAGCAGAACTGATTCCTAATTTGGATGGGTTCCATTCGCAGGAGGATGAACTCAGAGGAGCAGAGATTTCGGCTGTAATCCTCCGACCGAAGCTACCTTAACATGTAATCAAGTTACCATTTCATATTTCCAAATACAATTGAACAGTTGAATTAAAAGATTTCATTTGGGAACCAGACTTAAATTTAAATGCCGCCCTTCTCTTGGTATTAGGGAGTTTTAGATTTTCAAATAACCCAGCCCGGGAAATTGGGTTGGACAGCGTCTCCAGCCGTACGTCTCTGTGGCTTCTCTAATTGCCAGCCTGGGCGGATTGTACCGAGCAGGGCGAATACTCAAGCCGCTCCCTGCCACTCCGAAAGCATCTGGAGGAAGACCCCAGCCCATCTGCAGCCACCACGATGGGACCCCACAGCGCTCCACAGACACATGGGCAACGATGGAGCTGTGACTTGCTGTGCTACGGAGACAGGGCTGGCTGCTCTACAGGTGGGCGATTAGCAGTGGGGGCGTGGGAAGGAGGGGGAGCCCTCCAGACCTGTTGGTAAATCAGGCCCCGGCAGTGACAAGGTGGACACGCCACCTCCTCTGCCTCTCAGCTGCCATGCTGGAGACAGCCAGACCCAGGACAAACAGAATTCGGAGAAGCCCCTCCGATGAGAACCAGCCTGTGAATTTCACGCAAAAGGCAGCAGCCAGGAGGACTGGGAGGAGCGCTGCGTGTACCTGAGAAGCCTCTGCGGATGGCGGTAGCCACAATGAAGGCTCCGTGGTGGGAAGGCCCGGTTCCTCCGGCCCCTCCTCCTGGGCACGGCTCTGTCTAGGCTGAGGGGGCAACTGTGCTCACTGCACAGCCCCCAGGCTGGGAGGTGGCACCGAGGGCTGCCCTCTGCCTCTTCTCTATCTCCTTTGCAGCCATTCTGGAGTGAAAACAGCTGATTTACTTGAAGCAGCCAGTGAAAAACACAAGCATAGACTCTCGTTTGGAAACTGCTCCCAACGGAGACAGTTGTTTTTTTTTCCCCAAGTAAGTTTCCCTTCAAAGCAATGCTCTGCAGAGAAATTCCTTTCTTTAGATCTCAGAGATGGTGAACACAGGGATGATGGGGCCACCCCAAGTCTGGGGGAGCTTCAGTTCATACTTTCCCAGGCATAACTGACCCCCACGAGCTTCTTGGCTATACACAGCAGGGTGCTGCAGGATGGGCTCTTTAGTCTGACTTTTGGGTTTCAAAGCCCAATTCTGTACTTTGAGCTGTGTGGCCTTGAGTGAGAATCTTGACCTCTGAGAGGCTGTTGTCTGCTGCGAACAGAGCATGATCAGGGTGTGTAGCACCTTTTCTGGGGCTGGCAGGGGGTCTGAATGAAGCCAAGGAGGGGTCTGCCCAGGCCTGCCTCCAAGGAGGTGCTCTGTGAATGCAGCTGTTGTGGGCGTCCTCATTTATAAGAGAGAAGGGTGGGGAGAGCTTAAGCATGTTGCTGGATGAAAGGGCAGAGACCAGACCTGATTGAGGCCCCTCTTGCTCCACACTCAGGGCTGTGAACTCCATGGCATTCTCCTCTGGCAGCAAAGCTGGCTGAATCCAGCCACCAGAGACATCGGGTTCTCATCCTGGGACCAGTGAATGCCACCTTCTGTGGCAAAAGAGTTTGCAGACGTGACGGAGTGAAGGACCTTGAGATGCGGCCCATCCTGGATTTCACAGGGACCCCTAAAAGCCTGTGAAGGGTCCTTATCAGAGGGCAGGAGAGGAAGCTCTGACTACAGAGGAAAAGGTCAGATGTAAAGAGAGAGCAGAGAGAAGCTGGAGGAGGCTGCCCTGCTGACCCTGAAGACGGAGCAAGGGGCCAGGAGCCAAGGAGGGCAGGAGCCTCTAGAAACGGGAAAAGGCAGGAGACGGGTTTCCCCCTGGGGCCTCCAGCGGGAGCGTGGCCCTGCTGACCCTTGACTTTGACCCACAGAGACTGACCTGCAGCACCCTGTGGGACTACATGGGGCTGTTGTCTGCCACCTGGTTTCTGGTGATTTGTGACAGCAGCTCCCATAACTCCGACAGACAGGGAGGGAGCACTGAAGGGACACACGCTTCTGCACTCATAAAGACGAGGACAGGCGGCTTCGGGAGAGGCCTCAGTAGGACTCCGAGGCTTTGTGGCTTTAACCACACACGCCAGTGTTTGTGGTTGATGCCCCCAGCCCTGGAAGGACACTTAGCTGATGCGGCTGGACACCCTGGCCCTGCCCAGAGGCTGCCTGACCCTGCACCCCAACGTCCAGGTGTTGGGGACCACCCTTTCTGCCCACCCTCTCCCTGCAGCCTGCAGACGCTGAGGGGTGGTGCTGTCCATGCCTGCTGTCCCCAAGTCCTCAACACCTCCCAAGATGAGGCAGGAGTCCTGGTGCCGTGGCGTCCTGAGGACTGATATCACTGTGGAAGTTGGGTTTCTCAAGTCCCCACTGAAAACCAAGACTGGGGTTATAGTGTCCAAAGTGTCAGATGAGAAGGGGACAGTAAGTGCCCCTCCTGGCTGCCCCTGACCAAATGCTTGCAAAGTCCCAGGAGGGCTCCTCAGCCACGCCCAGGCCTACCGTACCTGTGGCACAGATGGGTCCAGGGCCACTGTGCAGTGGACACTGGCCATTCTCACTGGTGGGCGCTGAGGTTATGGCCTGCCAGAGGCTTCACACCCCAGGGTCCCCAGGCAAGGCAAGGAGTTCCAGCCCGTCTGTGTCCCAGCCCCAGCCCCTGGGGGTGTGTCCGAGAGGCCATCTGTGCTCTCAGCCTGCCTGAGGCTCTGCCTTAAGCTGGGCACAGCCGGTGTTTCCTGTGAGACCCCTGCCCACAGCTGGGATGGGCAGGGAAGCCAGGCCTGGTGACTGCACCCGCCCAGGGCTGCTGCAGCCGACCAAATGGGCTGTGGGGAGGCATGAGCCACGAAGACAAGGGGAGACTGCCCTGGCTCTCAGGGAGGTCACAGGAGAGATGGGGACAGGGGCAGAGTTGCCACAGAGGCCCTACTCAAGGCCCTGCTGAGACTGTGGTGTTACGAGACTGGCCTTTTGGGTTGAGCATCAGTGAAGGCAGCACGGGAAGGAAATCTGTTCCTGCTGTGACTGGGTCCACCTGCTGCCCACCCAGGGGCGGGGACACCCTCGGAGGAGCTCCAGGGACCCAGGGGAGATGGAGAAGAGCTCCTGAGGCCCAGCTCAACAGCCGTTTTACAGACACCCCTGCACCCCTCCTGCCCCAACACCTAGGCTGAGTGTGGCACCCAGGCGGGAGGAGCAGCCCTGGACAGATCTCCTGAGACATGGGAGAGAGCAGCCCCTGCCCTCTCCAGACCACAAAGGGTGACGCCAACCCACCTGGAAACACAATCCCAGGCTTTGGGCACAGGTGCCCGTGGTTAAAGGTTAGCACAAACATTGACTCTAAAACGCAAAGGCCCTGCCAGCCCGCAGGGAACTCAGGCCTCGGAACATCCATAGCTTGCTCGTGTTCTCCAGAAATTCATGGGAATATTTAAAACAATCCTCTTGTATTATGAAGCATATTTAACCTTTTTCTCCCCAGGGGTAACAGCTGGGTTTCAACCAGCTCACCCTTATACCAGCCAGTCACATGGACCTACCTCTTTGCAATTCCCAATTTATAGCTTTCTCCATGTAATTTCCTGATAGAGGTAGTAAGACAGTTTATTTAAGCTATTCAAATATTATCTGATTATTTTGAAACATTTATAAAGGCTAATTACAAGTAACAGTTGATGAAAAATGTAGCAGCTATAAAATTAATCCTCAGTAACCACAGTTCTGACAAGTAGCTGGTATTTACTTAACATACATTAAAAGCTTTTTAAATTTGCATTAAGAGAGCCTCAAGCTTAGTGAACACTCAGGGGACCACTGATTGCAACAAAGTAGCTGTCACCCCTTGCCCTGTGCTGTGGAGGGAGATGGGGTCAGCAGGGCCCAATTCTCACTGACTGCCAGTTCGGAAAGGATGCATCCCTGGAGCTGAGGAGAGCGGGGCCGGCGCCGTGTCCTGGCTGGACTCGGGGCTGCCCTGCTGGACGGACTGCTGGGACCTGGGGCTGCTGTGGAGGACTCCTGCTGGCCCGGGCATCTCCTGTCCTGAGAGGAGGAAGAAGCAGATGGTCCAGGGTCTCTAGCATGCGAGAAGCTTACTCAGGGCCTCTGCCCAGCATGCTGGTGTCCATAGTACTGGTCACCGGGAGCAAGGGGCCTGACCGAGGTCGCGTTTGTCCATGTAGCCTTGGCCAGTCCAGCATTGAGGTGGCTCCGTACAGAGCCTGAAGCAGCCGCGTCTGTCAAGTCATTTTCTTCCTGAGGGACCCACCCGCCTGCGGCAGAATCAGCACGATGCAACCCCTGGCCGAGCTCAGGACCACCCCGACAAGCCCTGCTGCAGAACCCACGAGGTGGTGAGAAAGGAGCCAGAGGGTCCAGACGGGCTGAGGACCCGCAGACTATTCTGTGTGTGAGGAGTGTGGAGGCCCGTGGAGCCAGGGAGAGGCAGAGGTGCAGGGACAGGGTGCCCGCAGCGGGGGTGCGTGTGAGGTGGGACCACAGCCCCTCCCCGTGTTGCTCCGTGCTCCCTCAGGGAGCTGAGGGTGCTCCTAGCAGGAGGCACTGGCCACAGAGCCGGGGGCAGGGGTGGGGGTCACAGCTGTTGGCTCAGGAGAGGCACAGGGTGGGAGGGCGGTGACTGACCGCGTGGCCCAGGCAAGGGGTGTCAAAGGAACTGCTCACAGATGTGACATGGACATGACCCGGAGAGGCTAGCTGTGGATGCTGAGTGAGGCCAGAGCTGACCCCGGAGTGCTGCTTTTCCACTTTGGCTTTGTCTAGAGAAACCCTAAGATGAGCAGCACGTGGGGCCCCTTGAGGCCTGCAGCTCACCTCAACCTGCAGTCTGCGTCCTGTGGCCTTACCCTCACCCGAGAAGCTGGAAAAGATGCGGGTCCCACCGTCTGGACCTTCTCTGTCAGAACCTCTCCCATTTGTCTTTTTTGTCACTTTGTTGGCCAGGCTGGGGTGCAGTGGCACTATCACAGCTCACTTTAGCCTTGAATTCCTGTGCTCAGGCAATCCTCCTGCCTCAGCCTCCTGAGTAGCTGGGACTATAGGTGTGCCCCACAATGCCTGGCTGATTTTTAAAATTATTCTATAGAGATGGAGTCTTGCTATCTTGCCCAGGCTGGTCTCAAACTCCTGGGCTCAAGCGATCCACCCACCTCCCAAAGCACTGGCAGTACAGCGTGAGCCTCAGCCACAGGCCGGCCGTTTTTATCAAGCCCACCAGGTGGTGTGCTTTGGTTTTGTTTGGATATAACCCTAGTTCCATGTAAGCCAGGCCTGCTTGAGTTTGGGCTGCGGGGAAGTGGGCTGGGCTGCCAGATCCAATGCTTCCCTCCCCGCCTTGGAGTTCCAGCCTCTTTCCCGCCGTCCCCACCCTGGGCATGGCTGGTGTGAGCCCTTTCGCTTGCCAGTGGGGTTACTGTTCCTCTAATGCTCAGGGAGAGGAGGGACTTGTGTCTACCAGGTGCTGGCCAGTGTGTGGGCTCTTCCTGTCCAGTCTTCAGAGAGCAGCCTGCACCCCTCTTCCCTGCGCCACCCAGGAGAGTGTCTGGTGCTGCCACTGCCTCCCCAGTGATGAGCTGATACTGCAGCTGGTGTCCAACAGCGCTCCCAAGCAAGCCGGCAGGGGCACGCGCACCTCACCGCCTGTAAGAGGAACCATTGAACTGCACCAGAGTGGAGAATGGTCTCTGAGTCCATCACTGTGGAATGAACGCCGAGTTCATTTCCATCATAATCCCACATTTGGTGGGCCAGCCTCAGGCCATTATCCCCGTTTCGCAGACTTGGAGCCAGAAGAGCAGAGTTGGGAACTGCTGTCCCAGAGAAGCGGCACTGTCTGTCCAACAGGAAGGGCCTGGGCACCGAGGGAAGTTGAGGGAAGCTGGCTGCAGGGTGCACAGTGTGTTCTTGGGAGGCCTGGTCCGTTCCCAGCCAAGATGCTCTGGCCAGTGTCATCCTGGGACGCCTGCGGATGCTCCCCTTGTCCCCAGGGGCTGTCTCTTTTCCAGTTTGTGATCAAAGCCAACAACCTTTCATCCTGAGACCCCGGCAGGCCCGCTGCCCACTGTCTGGCCCCCGCTACTGCACTCTTGAGCTTCATAGGACACCTGGCGCAGAAGGCAAAGCCACCAGGTATCTGGCAGTCCCTCTGTGAAGCCAGCCCAGTTTCCCAATCACCCGGCACCAGCTCCTGGACACACAGCCAGGTCTGCAGCATCAGACACAGGGATCTCGAGGCTGGCGGAGCTGAGGTCACCACTGCAGAGAGGGGTGTGGACTGCGGCCGCTTCTGGGCTGTAAGGGAAGGGAGCAGGTGTGGATTCCGGCTGTCTCAGGAGACAGCACCAGGCATCAGCGTGTTCCCTTGTCACCTTTTCCCCTATCACAGCCTAAGGTGAGTGACACCTGTCCTGGCTGGGTCTCCAGCTCCTGGTTTTGAACTCCTGGAACAAGTAGCTCCATCTCAGGGAGGCGGCTTGCAGGGTGCAGGGGCAGCCGCCTGGACTTGCTTTCCAAGAGGCAGGCCCTGTGGGTGTTTATGGACAGCAAGTCTCTGTAAATCACTGAAAGCACCGTGTGACAGAGGTGGTGTCCTCCTCGGAACGGGCCTGTCTCCGGAAGGGCTGCTCTTGCCCCATACTCCATACCTGGGGCAGGTATGGAGTACTGTGTGTGAGTGTGTGTGACTTGGGCCGGCAGCAGGGAGGGAGAGAGCAGGTGCGTGCAGGGAGTGGAGGCTTGGGGACCCAGCCCAGGTTCCTATCACAGTCAGCCACTTGGGAGATGGTGACCCAGGGAGGGGACGACGCAGCCCCACTGGTCCAGGAGCCTCCCTGGATGGAGGTCTGGGCTTGAGGGAGGAGGAGGGGCCAGCCTCAGCCCCTGCCTTCCACCAGGGTCCAGCTTGCTGTGTGGGGAGTGGGAGGGGAAGCACGGACCTGACCATGTCATTCAATGCCTGAAAGCTCATCAAAGGCTCTCATTACCCTTAGGACAAAGCCTATCCTTCTTAGCACAGCTCTGAGGCTTTCACCACCATCATCATCTCTATAATCTTCACTGCTCTTTCCATCATCACCATCATCATTGCCACCAACATCATCACCCTCAGCATTATAACCACCATCATCATCATCACAATCATCACCACCACCCCCACCTTCATCACCATCATCCCAATGGAGGAACACGCTGTTCTACTGATATTTAAGAAACCAAGAAAACTCTGACAAACGTTAGGACAGAGGGAACCGCTTCAAGAGTGACTCAGGAATTAGGCCAGTTTAACATTCTTCCTACATGGTCGGGGGAGGAAGGGTGCACAGTTACATTTAAGAACATCCTAAAATGCCCACAGTGTGTGGCACGATGAGCCCTGTGGCAGGTCTGAGGGCAGCAGGCAGGACCCACTGCGGGCCTCTGTGGTTATGCACTCTGCAGTCCTGCTGGCCTGGCTCAGAGCTTCTTCTTGGTCCTAGGTGCTTAGGACCAGCCGTGGGGGTTTGGGGGAGTGTCATGGGGCCTGTGTCCAGTCCAAGGATGTGCTGTTGTAGCAGAAGCTGTGGGTGCCCACCCACATCATCAGTTCAGGGCACATCCACCAACTTCCAACCAGCACCTGTGACTTTTGCCAGGGGCCTTTCTCTTCCCGTTAGGCTGCCTCTGCTGCCCACTTGACAGGCTGAAGTGCTGAGGGATTAATGTCCTTGGGAGCAGCCTCCAGCCAAAGACCAAGGGACGTGGTGTATGAGCACCCCAGACCCTCACCACGGTGGTGGAGGTGGGAAAATGACGGGTCCGGGGCTGCCCTAGCGGGATGTCCAGCCCCTCAAAGGCAGGTGTCTTGAGGGGTCCGGGGCTGCCCTAGTGGGATGTCCAGCCCCCCAAAGGCAGGTGTCTTGAGGGATCCGGGGCTGCCCTAGTGGGATGTCCATCCCCCAAAGGCAGGTGTCTTGAGGGGTCTGGGGCTACCCTAGCGGGATGTCCAGCCCCCCAAAGGCAGGTGTCTTGACGGGTCCAGGGCTGCCCTAGCAGGATGTCCAGCCTCTCAGGGGCGGGTGTCTTGATAACGCACCACTTACTGGCCTGCCTCCCTTTCCTCAGCTCACTTCCCTGCCCCGCCCAGTGTCTCCTCCACCTCTCAAAGAAGTACTCATATCAGAGTGCTCCCGGGGGTCCACGCTCCGACACCTTCTGAGCTGCCAGGGTGAGGGGATTATTGATTTCAGGCTCATTCTTACTGGGAGCCTGAGAACGACTGCCCAGGGAGTACCCTGACCTCCGGGGCCATGCTGTGGGTCCCAGAGCGATGTTTCTTGATGTCTCTTATTATCCCTCCAGCCCCCAGGGCCTTCTTTAAGTTTTTCTTCCCAGTTGCCTCTTCCAGCCATGAAATCTGTTTATGTGCCTTTGGAGGGCCACCATCCATTATAATATCTAAGTATTTTTTTTTGGTCACCAAGAACTAATGTTTCTCCCCTTGGGGGTGATGTTGCTCCCATTAAGACTGTGTCGTCTGGGGCAGGAACAGTGGCTCACACCTGTAATCCCAGGACTTCGTGAGGCCAAAGAAGGCAGATCACTTGAGGCTAGGAATTTGAGACCAGCCTGGCCAAGATAGCAAAACCCCTGTCTGTACTACAAAATACAAAAAATTAGTTGGGCATGGTGGGCCCTGCCTGTAATCTCAGTTACTCTGGAGGCTGAGGCAGGAGAATCACTGGAGCCTAGGAGGTGGAGGTTGCAGTGAGCCAAGATTGCACCATTGCACTCCAGCCTGGGCAACAGAGTGAGACTCTGACTCAAAAAAAAAAAAAAAAAGAGAGAGAGAAAACAATACACATAGGCTGGACATGGTGGCTCACGCCTGTAATCCCAGTGCTTTGGGAGGCCAAGGCAGGTGGATCATGAGGTCAGCCGTTCAAGACCAGCCTGACCAATATGGTGAAATCCCATCTCTACTAAAAATACAAAAATTAGCCAGATGTAGGAATGCGCACCTGTAGTCCCAGCTACTCTGGAGGCTGAGGCAGGAGAATCACTTGAACCCGGGAGGTGGAGGTTACAGTGAGCTGAAATCACGCCATTGCATTCCTGCCTGGGCACCAGAGAGAGACTCCATCTAAACACACACACACACACACACACACACACACACACACACAGACAGACACACGCACGCACGTTGCATCATCTAAAGATATTCTGATTTATTTTGATGTACATTTTTTCGGGTGGAAGAAGAAACAACAGAATAAAGACCCTGGTGGGTGAGGCGTCAACGGCCTTATTCCCGCTTTTTGATTTCCCGCTTTCCTGCAGCATCCTGGAGAGCTGAACGCAGAGCCCTGGAACCAGTGTGGCAGACTTAACTCCTGTACGCCCAGCAGTTGCGTCTCGGAAGAGGCCCTTGGGCTGGGGCAGGAAGCCTCTTTGGTAATGAGAGGTGAGGAGGGAGTGGGAAGAGGCAGATGTGCAGGAGGGCCTTGTGCATGGCATCCACATGGCGCCCCCACATGGGCACCTCCTGAGCAATGGGGATGCTGGGTGCTGTCACCTCACCGTTAGAGTGGGCTGAAAACCCAGGAGCCAGCCCCAGTGGCTCCCTTTCCTTCACCTGCCTCTCCCTAAGTCCTCTGGGTCCTTCCCTGCAGGCCACCTGGGCTGCCCGCTTTCCCCTCCTCACCTCCACACCTCTACTGTCTTAGCCTAGGACCCCCATATCTCTCCCCTGACCAACTCTCTCCTCCCTGGGGCTCTGGGGCAGCTCTTGCCTTAAACTTCCAGTCCCACTAGGCAGCCAAAGACATCCCAGGGATGACAGATGGACAATCAGATGGCTCCTTGGGGGCTTCTCCCGGCATTGGAGCTATACCCAACCTCCTACTGGCTAGAGGCCCTGGGGCCTGCTCCTGCCCTCCCCCAGGCCTCTCCCTCCCTTTCCTTTGCTCATGTTCTCACAGCACGGACCTTTCCCTTCCTTGGGTGTGCCCAGTTCATTCCTACCCCAGGGCCTTTGCACTCGCTGGTCTCTGCCTGACCTGTGCACAGCCGGCTCCTTGCCATGCAGGCCCAGTTCAGCTGCTGGCTCCCCGGAGATGCCTTGGCTGGCAGGTCCCATCTACAGCCCTGATCCCTGTCCCAACCCACCCCTCCCTGCCAATCCCATCCCTGTGATCACTCTCTCTGTGGTTCCTTCTGTGTTCTGACAGTTTCCTCTCCTCTCCTCTGTTCTTGCCTTTACTGCCTGTCTCCACCAGCAATGTGTAGCGCTTCAGGACAGGGATCTTGACTGAGTGGCCCCTGTGGACCTGAACGCTGGCCACAGAGCTGATCGCAATACATGTCTTGTCTGTGACCGGGTGAATCACTGTTTTCATCTGGCCTAAGATGGACTTTCGTATAAAAACCTAACATTTCCTCTAAGGAGAAATCTATGTAAACGCACTTCTTTTTGTAAACCCACATTTTGTTGCTGATGATTTAGGAAAGCAATCAAGAAGACTACTCTGGCTCTAAAGTCTTCCTCAGGGATAGGCTTCAGCATCGTCAGAAAGTTTGTGTAGTGTTCACAGGTAAGCCAAATAGAATGGCTTTTCCTCAAACCCCTGGAAGAATTTTTCACCACTGCCAAAAACTTATTACCTTTATCCTTAACAGGGAGTTTTCAAATGTTGAAATGGTTTTAAGGACAGCAACTAAATGGTGCAATCTTTTTGCCTGTTTGTTTTTCCTTTACTTGAAAGGCCTTAAGTGCTTTGAAAAAGTAGCTGGAGCTGGGTGCTGTGGTTATGCCAAAGTTCTGACTTATGGGCCTGCTGCTGTCAGGTGCAGTGAGATGGTCTGAGGGTGAGAGTGCTGAAATGGCCAAATGGACCAATGGATGGATAGACGGGTAGGTGGATGGAGGATGTGTGGATGGATGAATGGATGGACAGACAAATGGATGGATAAAGAGATAAATGGATGGATAGAAATATGAATGGATGGATAGAGAGATGAATGCATGAATAGAGAGATGAATGGATGAATAGAGAGATGAATGGATGGATGGATGGATGTGTAGATGGATGAATGGACACAGAGATGAATGGACGGATGGTGAACAGGTGGATGAATGGGTGGATGGATAAATAAATGGATGGAGAGGTGAATAGGTGGGTGGAGGGATGAATGGATGGATGGTGGGTGGATGGATGGATGGGTGGATGAATGAATGAATGGATAGAGAGATGAAGGAAATAGGGATAAATGGATAGATAGAGAGATGAATGGATGGGTGGAGATGATAAATGGATGGAGAGACAAATGGATGGATAGAAGGATGAATGGATGGATGGAGAGATGAATAGATGGATGGTGGGTGGGTGGATGAATGGGTAGATGGATGGATGAACAGAAAGATGAATGGATGGGTGGAGAGATGAATAGATGAATGGAGAGACAAATGGATGAAGAGATGAATGTATGGACAGTGGATAGATGTGTGGATGAATGAATGGATGGATAGAGAGATGAATGGATGGATGGTGGGTGGGTGGATGGTTGGGTGGATGGATGATGAATGGGTAGTTGGGTGGGTATGTGGATGAGTGGAAAGAAGAATGGATAGATGAATGGATGGGTAGGTAGAAGTGTGGATAGATGGATGAAGAGATAGGTGGGTGTCTGGATGGAATGGTGGATGGACACTAACCGATTATAATAGATTGTGGATGCACTGTTCACACCCTGTCATCCTTTATTGACCAATTTCAGACTGAACATAGTAAATTGTGTCAACCCTGCCCAAATCTACACCTTGAATTTGCAACATGGATTAGCTTCAGATTACATTATTTTTCATAGAAACCTAAATCTTCACTTAACTACTTATTTATAGAGACAGAGTCTTCAGGCCTGGGCTGTCCCAAATTGATCGCACAGGACAGCCATATCTCCTTTCCCTTCTCCACCACTTCTACCTCCCAGAGGCCGTGGTGAGCGGGAAACACTGTGTTTGCAGCCCCTGCCTGACTCCGGGCCTGCATGTTGGCTTGCTGGGCTGAGGCACTGGCGTGCCCCGGGTAAGGCAGCTCACGCGTGCAGCGACACAGGGAATGGTTTTCTGCTGGAAACACAGAGCACATCAACAATTTCCTCTCCTCCCTGATTTGCTTTATGAGTGTAGAAAGTTCCTGCAGCTACTAGATTAGATAAGATCCTCCTGGCTTTGTCGTCTGGGGAGAGGACACTTCACTCAGGCAGGGTGTGGCTGCTGGCCACTTCTATCCTGGGAGTGCCAGCCTAGGGCCCCCCTTTTCTGACATGCAGCTTAGCTGAATGCTTAATCTTGATTTTAAGAAACAGACACTAAGGCTCCACAGCTTTTCTTGTTTTAATCAGCCTACATTTTGGGAAAATGAAATCAGCTTCTCAGCTTCAATAAGCATTACAACTTATGAGGCCTCAAACCCCAAATCAAACATAACTCCACAGAAAACCACTCTGACAGGGCCGCACACAGCACAGGTGCAGAAGCATCTGTAGGCCATCTCAGACCTCTACGGGGAAAGCCAGCACCATCGAGAGAGCCTTGGGGCCTTTTCCCCTGGGCTGTAGCAGGGAGGTCCCCAAGCCCTGGTGCCTGATCAGCCTGCACCCGTGTCAGACGAGACTTTCTACCCGATCAAAACAAAGCCCCACACAACCCAGGCCAACTTGATGCTGGGGCCCCGGGGACAAAGTCTCTTTCTGGGGCATGATTTTAAAGAGCCACGTTGAAGACAGAAGGCTAACTGTTTCAGCACGCTCGGGAAGCGGAAGCTGCCGCAGCGTTTTCTGCTGTCTTCTGTGGCTAAGGGACAGTTCGGTTTCCAAGATGCATTCCTCCTCCTGCACATTCACTTCTCACTGGCTTTGCTTTTGGGCCTCATCTCCCATACCCTTGTTTCTCTGAGCTGAAGTCAGGCCTTTGCACAGAGAGCTTTGGGGCTGTAGCTTTTCCTTCTTGGGTTCCTAATATTCTGAGAAAGGAGTCTTCAGAATATTAGAAATGTCTGCTGTTAGAAATTAACAGGAAACACCAAACGGTCAGGCCTCCTGCAGGACTGCTGTCAGCAGGAACACGCTGCTGGGGTGGGAGCCCAGGAGGATTGTCTCCTCTGTCAGCTCCAGGGAACACCTGCTGTTGGCATCTGGGGGCCTCCTGACCCTACCTCTGGGTGTCGGTCGGGAGCCAGCAGCCAGAATCCTGGAAGATGAATGTCCATTTCCCCAGAGCTCCTCTGCCATCACTTTGCTTCCAAGCCAGTAGAAATCCTGTAACCAGAACCTGCACTGTGCCTTATTCCCACCCTGTCTGCACCCCCAGCCCTCCCCCAGCCCCCCAGGGCCATTTCTTTTTCCGGCTGCCACACTCCAGCTCCTCACATGCACACACAAAGTGAGACAGAAGCTCTGCGACCCCACAGTCATGAGAGATTCAAAGGGAGCCTCTCATTCCTCGAGGGTCGCAGATGTCCAGATCAAGCCCCCACCCTCTCATGGAGCAGATTCCCATAAAATGATGCCAGCAGATTCTCATAAAATGATCCCATAAAATGTCCTCTTGTGGTCCCCTCCCCACACCCAGGTGAATGCATGGAGAGAGAAATGGATGGATGGAAAGATGAATGGATGGATGTTGGGTAGATGGATGTGTAGATGAATGAATGGATAGATGGAGAGATGAATGGATGGATAGTGGGTGGGTGAATGGATGGATAGAGAGATGGATGAATGGAGAGATAAACTAATGGATGGAGAGAAAAATGGATGGATTGTGGGTGGGTGGGTGAATGGATAGCTGCATGGATGGGTGGATGGATGAATGGATGGATGGAGAGATGAATGGATGGATGGTGGGTGGGTGGATGGATGGTGGGTGGATAGTGGGTATCGATGGTGGGTGGGTGGATAGTGGGTGGGTGGGTGGATGGAGAGATGAATGGATGGATGGTGGGTGGATGGATGGATGGGTGGATGGATAGATGCAACTTCATTTTCAAGGACTGCCCCCAGGTGGATCCCGGGTTTACTGTGTGGTGCTGCCCTGCAGAGGTGCTGGAGCCAGCAACACGTGCTCCCCTGGGCCCCAGAGGCCCATAAGTGACATGGTGAGTCGGTCTCTCCTCACCCATTCCCCAGCTCCCTGCCTTCCCTCCCTCCTTCACTCACACCTCTGCTGGGCCGTGGGGCACTCTCCCACGTGACTTGCCTGGGCCTTTGAGTGGGGGCGGTGTTCAATGCCTGGAGTACACCTGTCCCCACATCTCCCCTGTGAGATAGGGATGTGCTAGGAGTGGGAGCAGCCTGTGTCACCGAGATGTGCCAAGCAGACCCACCGAGTCTGGGGAGGGCCCTGCAGCATGACCCAGCGCTCTCTGGCCTGTACCTGCTGTAAATGGTCTACAGGCTTCCTGAGAAATGGAAATAAAATCCAAACACCTTACAGAGGCCCCACAATTCAAGCCCCACCTACCTGTGCTCTGTTCACACCCTGGTGCCCGGCTCGGTGCACTAAACCTGTCCTGTCTTCCCAGCCAGGAAGGTGTTGGGACGATGTCCTTATGCGTTTGCTTATTTAGAGCAGCTCAATGCAGTCTCATGTGAGGACACCACTCAAATGCCTACGGGGCCCAGACAGACGGCCAGTGACGAGGCAGACAGAGTGGGAGACATCAGGGGGTGGTGGGGACTGTGGCCAGCTAGGGCTAAGGCTGCATGTGAGGGATGCTGCTCCTCAGCTCTGTCCAGCGTCCAGCAGGGGCCGTGGGTCCGGCGACATCAGCTGTCCTGACTGTACCAGGACATCGTTTTGCATGTGGCTTTTCTCTTCAGATAACTTTAAATACACATTTCAGATAACATCCCCTGAGTAAGAGGTTGGGAACTAATTCACATTTCTTAAAACCTCTGCACGTGTATAACTAAAGACATCTTTGAGCAGACCAGGGGTTGGTTGCTGGCCCCACACGCGGGAGAGACCTGGGGCTGGTTCAGAGAGAGTTGGGTGGGGCACAGAAACCTCATACATGGGCATGATCACAGTTCCTGTGGGGCACCTCCTCTCACTGCACCCTGGACGGCCACCCTCTGCTGTTCTCGGCTCTCAAGGGCGATGGGGCAGGCGCTGGGTTGGGCAGGACTCCCTCTTTCCCTTCCAAGCTTAGAGAGAGGGAGGAACCCAAGGGTCTTGCAAGTCCCAGGGCAGCTGCTCCCCAAATATGTGTGTTTTTTGAGACAGGATCTCGCTCTGTCACCCAGGTTGGAGTGCAGTGGCACAATCACAGCTCACTGCATCCTTGACCTCCTGGGTTCAAGCAATCTTCCTGCCTCAGCCTCCCTAGTAGTGGAGACCACAGGCGTGCACCACCATGCCTAGTTAACTTTCAGGCTGCTCCCAAAATCTTAAATTTCAGTGATAAGTAAACTCAACAACGAAAAAAAGGATTTATTGGGGTTTCCAACTGTTTTATTGGGTGGGACATTAAAACAACGCCCCCAGCCTCCTCATTGCTCGGCTGGAGGGTTGTGAAGCCACCTCCTGCTGCTGCCCTTGCTCCTGCTCTGCCTGGTCCCTCACGGAAGTCAGAGGAGTCTTGGCAAATCAATTTATACCATACCACACCACCCATTGGGTTCCAGAGCAAACCACCAAGTCCCTCCCATGGCCACATGCTCCTGGATGACACGGCCCTGACGCTCTCTCAGTTCATTCGTCTCGCCCTCTCCTTGGCCATCTCTATTCAGTCACTCTGACCGCCTGGCTCTTCCTCTAAGGCTCTGAGCATTTGCACTTACTGTCCCCTCTGCCTAGAGCACTCATCCCCTTGACATCCCCATCGTTCTCTCCGCCACTGTGTTCAGTCCTCTCAGAAGTGACTTTCTTGGCCACCTTATCTGAAATGGAACTTCAGTGCCACCCCACATTCGCTGGTCTCCAGACTGTAACTAATGGTTACTTATCCCTGTCTTTGAACATAAACTCCACGAGGGCTGGACTGTTTCATCTGCTCCCTGTTGTAGCGTCTGTACCCAGAACTGTACACTGGGAGGTTGATGTGGTCTGGCTGTGGCCCCACCCAAATATCATCTTGAATAGTGTTCCCGTAATTCTCATGTGTCATGGGAGGGGTCTGGTGGGAGATAACTGAATCACAGGGGCGGTTACTGCCACGCTGTTCTCGTGACAGTGAATCATCCTGGGCTCTGCTGGTTTTACATGGGGCTTTCCCCTCCTTCGATCTGCACTGGTCCTTCCTGCCATCATGTGAAGAAGGACGTGTTTGCTTCTCCTTCCACCATGATTGTAAGTTTCCTGAGGCCTCCCCAGCCATGCTGAACTGTGTCATGAGTCAATTAAACCTCTTTCTGTTATAAATTTCCTAGTCTCGGGTATGTCTTTACCAGCAGCATGAGAACACACTAATAGAGGGGTGCTTGACATGGAAAGGCTTAGTGAAGGCACGAATGGATGGATGGAGGGATAGATGGCTAGGTGGTTGGAGGGATGGATGCATGGATGGATAGATGGATGATGGATGGATAGATAACTACCACTACAGCCTGCTGTCATCATCATCATCATTGTCATCATCATTTCATGCAAAGACAATTTCACCTTCTGAAGCATGAAGACCACAGCTGAAGAATGAAGGACACCCCCTTCCCAGCAAGGGCTGTTGCCGGCACGCCCCAACGTCCTCAAGCACACTGTCCTTCTTTAAACTTGTCCTCAGAACAGTCGCATCCTACAGTGGCCCTGGGAGCCCACTCATTAGCACCTGGACAATGTCTGGTCAGCCATCCTGGAGCCGGCCCGGCAGACGTAGGGCTCCAGGGCCACAGCCGAACTCTGGGAGTCCATTTACGGAAGGTGCCTGAGCTCTTGTCCTAAACACCCAGCAACACAGGGTGCTCCAGCAATTCAATGACAAAATGAAATCACTGAATATTCCATTAATAATGGAAATCTAAAATATTAATATATTCTAATTGAATATTCTCCAATAAATTATTTGAGCATTTGCAGCAATTTGATTTTACTTTCATTTCTTAAGGAAATTTCAGTTGCATAAATATAGCCATTAAAGCAATTCAAGAAAGGGAACATTTTCTGCTTGGATGAGGGGGCGGTAAACACAAAGGGTCTGCCTGTTCCTTTCACATGAGCTATTAAACCACACAACCCAGGGCAGCTGAATCCAAATGGCTGCTTTCTTCTCATCCTTCTGGCTTCAGCAGGGACAATGTGAATTCTCTGTGGGTCTCAGAATAGTGTCTGGTGGCCAGGTGACTCACAGGCTGCAGCAGGGTGAAGGCATTTGTCTTGGGTCTAGGTCTTCAGAACCACTCAGGATGGTCGTGGGGGTGGCGCACACATGTACCTGCCCCTCCTTACCTGGGGCCAGGAAGGAGGTGGGCCCTGGAGTGTAGGTGATGGGCAAATCAAAGTGCCACGCTGTCTTGCTGTGGAAGGAGATGCTGTGTGAACGAGAGGCCGAACTTTCTCAAGGGGCCCTGTTTCCCCTCAGGGCTGAGCCAAAGACCCCAGGGCCTCTTGTTGAAGCACTCTTGGAGCAGGTCCTCCCATCGTGGACGTGGATTCTGTGTTTGTATGGTGAAGCAGAGGGGGCATTTCCACAGTCCGCTTATGAGGAGAAAACCCAGACTCAGGCCGGCTCCTGAGATACCTCCTGCCCCTAGTTTCTTCCCAGAGACCTTCAGTCTAAAGGTTCCTTTGGGGGAAAGAAACCTACCTCATCTTCCACTCACTCGCAAGCTTCCTGGCTCTGAAGGCTTAAAGATCACTAGCACAGGTAGGAGCTGGAGCATCAGGGACCTTTGCTCTCCAAGAACATGGCTAAGTTGGCATCAAACCTCTCTCCAGCTGGCTCCTTGAAAGGGAGGTGTACTGAACTTTAGAAGGCCCTGCCCACCTGGGTGGGGGCTCTGCACACGTGGGTAGGGGCTCTGTCCTCCTGGGTGAGGGCTCTGCACACCTGGGTGAGGCCCTTGTACATCTGGGTGGGGGCCCTGTCTACCTGGGTGAGGGCTCTGCACATCTGGGTGGGGGCTTTGCACACCTAGATGGGGGCCCTGTCCACCTGGGTGAGGCTCCTGCACACCTGTTTGGGGGCCCTATTCACCTGGGTGAGGGCTCTGCACACCTGGGTGGGGTGTGCAGCATCTACCAGACAATACTACCTGACAGGTAGTGCATAGTCTAGGGGTCACAAACCACAGCCCACGGGCCAAATCCAGCTTCTGCCTCTAGCAGGTCACTACCCACTCCTCCAGCAGCAATTCACTGAGGGATTCTCTAGGCCAGGCTGCATTCTTGGTGGCTGGGACATGGACAGGGCAAGATCAGGGAGCACAGCACAGCAGGAGGAAGCTGATAATAGACAAAGCTGAGCTGCCACAGGTGTGACCCTTTCCATGAGGAAACGCCACTGGGGGTGAGGAGATGGTGAGGCATGACCGGGGAGTGGGCCAAGGTTGCATGTGAATAGGGTGGGGGTCCTATCATGGCAGAGAAGCCATCGGAGGAGAGACCCAATGAGCTGGTGAGCCCTAGTGCCACGTGCCAGGCAGATGGCCAGGGAGGAACATCCCGACGGGATCTTTGAGCAGCAGGAGCAAGCCCCCAGGGCCCAAGCCTCGGCAACAGCTTTGACCTCGAGCGAGCTTGGGGAGCTGCAGTTGGCCTGCAGCAGAGCAGTGGCCAGCACAGCTCAGGTGTAAAAGACCCCTCTGCTCCAGGGGTAGGAGGGTGGTGAGCTGGAGGCCACGAAGGAGGAGGCCAGGGTCCAGCCTGAACCCATCCATAGGCAGGAAGGGGATGGGAGGCGGGAAATTCGCACCATCCAGAGCTTGCACGTTAACGTCTGACGGGGCCCCAGGAGCACAGGACATCAGAGAGAAATGTCCTAAGGAACTGGGCTGACGTTTCTCTCATGGATCGAAGAAAAGGAAGGGAGGGAGGCCCTGATGCCACTTTAGTTAACATTTTGATCTAGAAAACATGTGCATATTAAGGAAAGGTTGTGGGCAAAAATCATGGAATGTGCCTTTGGAGAATGTAGTTTGTACCGTCGGCCCTAGAACTGTATGTTAGTGTGTTTAGGTAGGATGTCGGGTAATGAATTTGGAAGAAGCCTTCAGAATCATTCATGCGTTGCATTTGTTTTCATAGATGGGCACATCCAAAACTCAATTATTTGTGCTAATAAACTGGACAATCTGGTGACTAAGAGTTTTAATTTATGCATAAAGAAATTCTTTTTTGTTTTTTTGAGACAAGGTCTCACTCTGTTATCCAGACTGGAGTACAGCGGCATGATCTCAGCTCACTGCAACCTCCGTCTCCAGAGTTTAAGCCATTCTTGTGCCTCAGCCTCCTGAGTAGCTGGTGCGCCACCAGCGTGCGCCACCATGTCCGACAAATTTTTGTGTTTTCAATAGAGACAAGGTTTTGCCAGGTTGCCCAGGCTGGTCTTGAACTCCTGGTCTCAAGTGATATGTCCACCTCAGCCTCCCAAAGTGCTGGGATTACAGGCGTGAGGCACTGCACCCAGTCTTAAAGAAATTCATTTTTATTAACTTTACTAATGATAATACTTATCTCGACTTCACAAGCATCACAGTTACCTAGAGTTGATACTGAGCCACTTAACCAGAAATGTCAGAACCTTGAAGCAGCCTCATTCCACTGACCCGGACTGCCCTTTGTCCAATTGTTGTCTTATATTTACTACATCAGCATACATTATAATCTCCCTGATACAGTGCTGTACTTTTGCTTTAAATAGTCAGCTTTTTAAAATAAATTAAAAGAAAAATGATAATCTTTTATATCAGTCCATAAATGTATCTCTTCCTGAGCTCTCCATCCCTTCCTGGAGGTGTGGATTTCCAACTGGCATCATTCGTTTCTGGCCTAAGGGACATCTTTTACCATTTCCTCTGGGTCTGCTGGTGATGAATTCCCTCATTTTCTTTATCAGGAGTGTCTTTATTTCACCTTTTTGTTTTGTTTTGTTTTGTTTTTTGTTTTTGTTTTCGAGGCAGACTTTTACTCTGTCACCCAGGCTGGAATGCAGTGGTGTGATCTTGGCTCACTGCAACCTCCGCCTCCCAGATTCAAGCGATTGTCCTGCCTCAGCCTCTTGAGTAACTGAGACTACAGGCATCTAACACCATGCCTGTCCAATTTTTGTATTTTTAGTAGAGCTTCACCATGTTGGCCAGGCTGGTCTCGAACTCTTGACCTCAGGTGATCTGCCCACCTTGGCCTCCCAAAGTGCTGGGATTATAGGTGTGAGCCACCACGCCCAGCCTCACCTTCATTTTTGAAGGCTATCTTTTCTGGATATAGAACTCTTGGTTGGTAGCTTTTTTTTTCAGTAATTTAAGGATGTTGTTCTGTTGGTGTGTAACTGTGGTGATTCTGATGAGATGCCCCATTCTCATCACTGTCCCGGACATGTTATCATCTTTTCCTCTGCTTTAGAGGCTTTTTCTTTATTTTTGCATTTTAGCAGTTTGACTGTAATGGAGGAATGGTGTTCTTTGCATTTCTCCTACCTAGGGTTCACTGGGTTTCTTGAATCTGTAAGTTGGTCTCACAAGTCTCAATCATTATTTCTATGAGGATTTTTTTCCTATTATCTCTCCTCTCCTTCCGTGACTGCCATCACACATTTTAGGCCACTGGCCATTGTTCCACTGAAGCTCTGTGTGTGCCCACTTCTCCTTCTTCTTCAGGTTGGATAACTGTATAGATCCATTTTCAGATGCACCGACCCTTTCTTCTGCCTCAGCAATCCACGTGTGAACCCATCCAGTGAGTTTTCTGTTAGTTACTGTACTTTTCAGTTTCATCATTTCCATTTGGTTACATTTTTAGAGAATCATTTTTTTTTCTGCTGTGATTCCCCATCTATTCATCCATCCATTCTGACCCTGTTTCTTTAAATCATTGAACATGTTTATAAAGCACTATGTTAAAGGCCTTGCTGCTAATTCCAATGTCTGGGTGATCTCAGGGTTCCTTTCTCTGGGCAGCTTTTTTCTTGATTGTGCATCACATTTTCTCTCTTTTTGATATGTCTAATAATATTCGTGTGTATGCTGATCACTGTGAATGAGACCTTGTAGAGACCCTGGTTCTGTTTTCTTTCTCTGGGGTGTTTATTTTTATTACAGCAGGGGGTTCACTTGGCTGGACTCAGATCTCAATGTGTCTCCCTTGGAACCTCTGCCTAGTTCTTCCAGTCTGCTGACTGTTCATTTCACTGGGTCCTTCAGTGCTTCCCTGTGCACTACAGTTCTGGGGCAGCCAAGGATCCAGGCAGAGCTTATGCACATATTTGGGAGTCTCTATCTGTGGCTGTGTATTTTGTGGAATGTATCCCCTCACATTGCAGCTGCTTTGTTAATTCTAAACTCCACCTTACAACTCCTGTAACCAGTGTGACTGTGGCTTCCTGCATGAGATCTACTCACCCTTAAATGCAAGGATTAGGATGGCTAGGATGGTGCCCTCAGGGGGAAACCACCTGCATGCAGGCCTTACCCAGTGCTGTTTTCTCCTCTGAGGGTGGAGTCCCCCCCAGATCCTGCCTACTATCCACCTCTCCCAACTTCAAAGAGCTTAAACAGTTTCCCCTAGAATTTATAATTATTATTGATAGGGGTATAAGAATGAAGTAAACCACCCCACCATTACCAAAAGACCTTCCAATTTGTTGTTGCCAGGTATGGTATCCCTACCATAACAATCTTCCTAATGACCATGAAGGGCTGACATGGTCTCTGCTGACCTCTAGCAGAGGTGGGCACAAGCACTGCACCTGCTGTCCTAACTTAACGAGTGATTAGTGACATTGGCGCGGTCTCCAGTGTTGTGTTTGGCAGGAGCTTTAGGTTTAGTGGGGGACAAAAACAATAATTACTGACAAAACAGTGTCAAAAACTTGGCCACGGTAGCAGGCAAAGCGGGTGCCCTGGCACCCCAAGGGAAGGCCTCTGATGGTTCCTGAAAAGTGGGGAGTTCTCAGAGCTGGTAGGAAGTAGAGGGTTGAGGGGGGTGTCAGGTGCACTAGGAAAACCTTCTAGGCTGAGGGGAGAGCTTGTGCATGGGACTTCAGGTGACCAAGGCTACAAGCCAGTCTGGAAGCTACAAGCCAGCCAGCATGGCTGGAGCTTGCTGTGCCAAGGGGTGGTGTGAGCTCATGAAAGCTACAGGGCAAGGCAAGGATTCAGACCATCTCCCAAGGACAGTGGGGACCACACAGCCACATCTGTGCATTGGAAAGGCCACCTTGCTTCCATGCGACAATGAATGACTACCACGTCCGTCATTCGTGCCCACGTGGACGCTGTAGAGTATCACAACATGATTAGGACTCAGTGCTAATTACACCACTAAGTTACCCAGCAAACATTCTGTAAAGACAACGCGGGGCTAAAATTCAGCTGGCTCTACCACACGTGCTCACACATCCAATCAACATTTTTTTTTTTTTTTTTTTTTTTTTGCAATCGACTCTCGCTCTGTCACCAGGG